>CAUYQV010113654.1:0-58285 GCA_963574575.1 Galagoides demidoff
GGCGCCCGCCACAACGCCCGGCCATTTTTTGGTTGCAGCCATCATTGTTGTTTGGCGGGCCCGGGCTGGGGATTCGAACCTGCCACCTTAGGTGTACGTGGCTGGCGCCTTAGCCGATTGAGCCACAGGCGCCGAGCCAAAATGTTGACTTCTCAATGAGGCTTGGCCAGGACACCCTATCTAAAATTCACCCTTCCACACAAACATTTCCTCTTCCCTTTCCTCAGAAGAAAATCCCTTTACCTTGTAGTATATATTACAGGGGTCCTCAAACTTTTTAAACAGGGGGCCGGTTCACTGTCCCTCAGACCGTTGGAAGGGTGGACTGTGGGCCCCAGGATGAGTCGGCTGCTAAGCAGGACAGGCAGTGGCAGCAAAAACACCCAGCGGGCCAGATAAATGTCCTCAGTGGGCCACATGTGGCCCGCGGGCCATAGTTTGAGGAAGCCTGATATATTATCATATATTATATATATATATATATACACACACACAACTATATATTTTAGTTGTGTTGAACATTGGACTTGATGAAGACAGGGATTTTTGTCTATTTCCCTTATTACCTTCTCTCTGGGAACCTGGAACAGTGTCTGGTGCACGGTAAGAGCTTCATAAATGTGTGAAGTGAATGAATAAATAAATGAATAAATGAGTAAATAAGAAAACTAAGTTCTTAGACTTAAGGAACTTAAGTCTCCTAAGTAAGGAGATTTAGTCATTTCCCATAGATTAAAATTCGGTAGCCCAGTAAACTGTCATAGCCAGAACTCAAGGCTAATTTTCAGTCTCCCCGTGCTTCTAGGACAGCAACTTGGAAAATTCTGCATGTTTGTTGGGAGGAGTTTTCATAAATCCCTTTCTTCCTGACGTCTCATAAAATATTCATAATCCTACATGAAATAAGATTTCTCTGGGCCACTGCTGGGACTTTTGGCTCCTCTCTAATTTGGTTAACTCAGAAAAAGAGCTGCTGACCTATGAATAGAGAAGCAAGTAAGCAGCTCCCAAACTTTCAAGTTGCAATGAGCAATTCCAGAGAGCAAAGGGATTTTAGATAAATTAAGATAGCCCCATTATGAGCCCTGTTGCAATATCAAGACCACTAAGAAGACCGTACCTTACCTCAGCACACAGGGCCACTGGGAAATAAATGGCCCATTCATGAAAATTGAACTGGATATAACCCTCCTCTTCAGGGCCCAGTTACCTAGAAGTTCAGTGTTCTAATTAGCCTGAAAATTGTGTATTCAAACAAACAGAATTCAGACATTTGCTGAGCACTGAACTGTGTATGAGGCACTCTATTCTGTTGAAAGATAGATGTGAGGATTAAAAATAAGAAAATAACATCATGTTTTGAGTAGATATTGTTGAACTTGAATTAAAGGTCTTACGATCAATATATAATGTGATTCTTAAGCATATTCTGCAAAATGGCATGAATTATGACTGAGCATGCTGGGTTAGTCTTAGGCCTTAGCACTAATAAATGCCACAGTGGAAATTTCAATTCAAGTGCCTCTGAGGCTAAAGCTTAACCATTGCATCAAACCACCTCTCATTAAGAAGACAATTCTTACAGGCTGACTTCCATGACTCCTTCAAGGGCTTAGATTCTCATCAGAAAAATGGAATGACACCTAACTCTAGATTTAGGGGAAAAGATGCTAATTGCTGGAACGATAGATGCTAATTAAGGAAAATCTATTCTAAAGGAGTTAGCTAAGAACCCTCAGTATTTGAAGCACCTAAATCATTTTTCTATTATATGTAAGGTTTAAGAGGTTAATCCAGGGCAAAGGTAATTCCAAGGGGAAGAGACTTTATACTAAAAAAGACAAAAATCTTGAATGAACTAAAATAGCAGTAAGCTGCACTAACATCCTTACTCTCCAGAAAAAATAACTGTACCCCGACTGGGAATATCAAATACTAAACTTCCACATATTATCTTCTTAGAATGGCTAAAGAAAAAAGTGCCCAACCCGAAAGCTCTCTTCTACACAAGCTGAAGGTCTTCATCGCCTTGTCTTCCTACCTGAATTTCTGCAGACTGAGAGTCAATGGGTTAACAACCTGCTTCCAAAAGCAAGAAACCTCCGGAAAATCACAATCTATAAATCACACCTAACTCTGTATTGATTTACTCACTTAGCGTTTTCCTAACCCAGTTGAGAGTTAACATCATGCACAAAGAGTATTGATGTGGAGGGAGGAGGGAGGAAGAAAGAAGACGTAATTCTAGAACCTGGGGTAGACCCCCAGGGGCTGTGTGAGATCCTGAGTGCTCTAACGCAAGAAAGAATGAGGCAAAAGATAAGAGGAGGGAATAATGATGAGGGACAGAAACCCCACTCAAAATGGCTTAAGTAAATTAGGGAATTGATTGGATCATGGAATCTGGGCTAAATTCAGGCATGCTTATACAGCAGGTGAACTTGCAGGCTTTGTCACCACATTGCCTGAGTTCACATCTGTCTTCAAATCCTTACTCACTGTAAGGTCTGGAACAAGTTATGTAAGTTCTCTGAGTCTTACTTTCCTCATCTGAGTAAAGGGATGTGATAATAATCACATGAGGTCAGAAAATTAAGTTCAAGAACTCGTCTTAGAAAAAGTGCTACACACCTTATTGCTGAATATCACTGTGGTCACCTTCGAAGTACTCCCCTTGGAATTCCTTTTGCCCTATATGTCAACTTCTTCCACTTGGGAAGCTATGCACCAATACCAGTGCCTAGTCCACCCTTGGAAGCACTTTCTCTGCACCTACTTCCTAGTTTTTTTGTGGTAATTGAGTGAATTAATGCATGTGTCACAAGATGCATTACGTACTCCAAAAAGAAATATTAAAGTCCAAGCCCCCAATACCTCAAATGTGACCTTGTTTGGAAATAGAACCTTTGCAAATGTAGTTACTTAAGATGTGATCACATTGGGTATAAAATGGATCTTTAATCCAGTATAACTGGTGGTCTTTTAAGAAAAGAAGTGTCACAGAGACAGAGTCAAGAGGGGAATTCCATGTGATGATGCAGGCAGAGATTAAAGCACTGCAACTTCCAGCAGCTGGAAGAGGCGAGGAGCGATTCTGGGCAACAGGTTTTGAGGGAGTATATTAGTCTTGACAACTCAAAATAAGTGACTGAAGCAAAGATCTCAATCAATGGAGGTTTACTAAGCCAAAGTTTGAGGACACACCTCGGAAAAACACACACTACAGACAAATATGTGACTGTTTTTCTGAAAGGGAATTTAGGAACTTTGATATTAAGGGAAAGCATACAGAAAAAAAAGGAGGGAGGTGGGCTGTGAGACAAATGATTCCATTCTTATGAGAAATTCTACATTTTACTTATGACAAGACTAATGCTAGAAGAAAAGAAGGGGTGAAGGAAGCATCAACTATATAGATGCCCCTGGGTGGGCAAAAGAATGTTTGAGCTTGTCTTGTCTCTGTTCTGCACCTGAGAAGATAAACTTGTAATGGAATAGACTTTATTTTTAGGAGCTAGACTCAGCCTGCAGACCCAAAGTTACAATTTGCATGTCATTGCTTATGGAAGGGAAACAAGGAACTTCTTTTTTATTTTTTTTTATTTTTTTTTATTATTGTTGGGGAATCATTGAGGATGTAAAGAACAAGGTTACACTGCTCGCATTTGTTAGGTTAGGTCCCTCTTATAATTGTGTCCCGCCCCCAAGAGGTATGTCACACACTGTGACCCTCCCACCCCCCTCCCTCCTTCCCTCTCTCTGCTCCCCCATTTCCCAAACCCCTACCATATATTAGCATCAGTTGTCCTCATGTCAGAATTGACTACATTGGATTCTTGCTTCTTCATTCTTGTGATGCTTTACTAAGAAGAATGTGTTTCAGCTGCGTCTCAGTTAATACAAAAATTGTAAAGGGAATAATCTGTGAGGGTAGTCTTTGTGGATGCCTGAGGACTTTTACCTTTCGCTGAGTACCCAACTGGTACATGATGTTGGTAATAGCTATTCATCTGGAAGGAGGTATGGCACGACTCAGCCTCCAGGCTTGAACTTTCCATTTCCATAAGGAATTAGTGGGGGTGGTGGTCCCAAGATTTTTATTTCCCTTTGAGCTATCTTTTTTTTTTTTTTGAGACAGAGCCTCAAGCTATCCCCCTGGGTAGAGTGCCATGGCATCATGGCTCATAGCAACCTCCAACTCCTGGGCTCAAGCAAGTCTCCTGCCTCCACCTCCCAAGTAGCTGGGACCACAGGCGCCCGCCACAACGCCCGGCCATTTTTTGGTTGCAGCCATCATTGTTGTTTAGCGGGCCCAGGCTGGGGATTCGAACCCGCCACCTTAGGTGTACGTGGCTGGCGCCTTAGCCGATTGAGCCACAGGCGCTGAGCCTGAGCTATCATTTAAAAAAAAAAAATCATAGACTGGGATGCTTAAATAACAGAAATATATTTTCTCAGGCCTCTGGAGGCTACAAGTTCCAGAGGAAGGTCTAGCAGGCTCAGTCTCTGGTGCAGGCTCTCTTCCTGTCTTATGGGTGGCCACCTTATGACTGTACCCTGGTATAGTGGGGAGGGGGTTCCAAGTCTCACCTCTAGGCCTCATTTAGCCTTAATTGCTTCCTCATAGGCCCTATCTCCAAATACAACCACATTGGGAGTTAGGATTTCAACATATGAATTTGGGGAGGGGGTAGGGACACAATTCAGTCTATAACAGGGAGTGTGACCCTGCCAATAATTTATACTTCTAGCCTCCAGAATTATGAAATAATAATTAGCCACCCAATTTATGGAATTTTGCTATGGCCCTAGAAAACTAATACAATATGAGGAATGCATACACCAATGCCTGATAACATAGTACGCATCTGATATACAAAGTTGGACAATCAAGTTCTCGAACTCATCCTAGAAAAGGTGTTACACACCTCATTGTTGTAGATCACTGTGGTCACCTTCAGAGTACCCACCACTCTCGCTCATCTGGTGACCATAGTGATATTCAGCAATGAGGCATGCAGCACTTTTCCTAGGATAAGTTTGTGAACTTCATGGTCAGATCTCATATGATGATAGCTTTGATGGCCAGTCCAGCAAGAGTTCCAAAACTGCATTGAAGGGCGGCGCCTGTGGCTCAAAAGTATATGGCGCCGGCTCCATATACCAGAGGTGGTGGGTTCAAACCCAGCCCTGGCCCAAAACTGCAAAATTGCACTGAAGCGTGGACTAGGCACTGGCACTGGTTCATAGCTTCCCAAAGGTGACCTTAGTGATATTCAGCAATGAGGTTTGTAGCACAATTTTTCTAGGATGAGTTCACAAACTGAATTGTCAGACCTCACACAGCAGAAGCTCCATAGCCCACCACCTCCCTATGCTGATGCCTCCTTAAGTTGACCTAATTTTCAAAGACCAGACGTGCACCACATGTACATGTCAACATAGTAGGACTACTTCCTTTTTCAACCTCCTCCATACGCTGACCAATCTGTTACAGTGCCCTGTGTGGTCACCTTACGGAGGTGCTATTATTGTCAGGTACTATTACCGCAACCAAGGCAAAGTTCAGTCCAGATCCTTAAGCAAAGTCATTAGGCATTTCTTTCTCTTCCTTTCTCATCTTTGCTTTCCTCTGTAGTGGATGAATTCTCCCTCGTGGTGTGCCCTAGGAGCTCTAGCCTGATACCAGCTTAGCAGCCCCAGAGGAAAAAGAAAAAGAAAAAAAAAAAAAAACTACATCTGGAGTTTCAGCAGGAGTTCTGGAACTGAACCTCATGGCCCTGAATGAGGTCATGCGCCCATCTCTGAACCGATCACTGTGGCCAGAAGGCTACCGTGCTTTGCCCAGACCTGCCCACCCTGTAGCCATGATTGGAGTCCCCAAGGACTAAATGTGGAGATGGGTGGTTTAGAAAAGAACAATCAGGCTACTGATACCAGAAGGGATGCCAGCACGCTGGAGACACATGAACAACAGCTGATCATGGCACAGAATTCCAGGAAACTGATACTTATCAACAGAGTCTGTAGATCCTGAACTTTCCACAATGTTCCTGCCAGTATACTAAGTAAGGATTAATGATGGTGGTTGCAAACAACAGAAAGTTGGTTAATTAACTAAAACAGGAAAACTAAATTTGGGGAGAGTTATCGATATCTTACAAAGCCAAAAGGGACGCTGGAAATCAGGCTCAGGCAGGAATGAGCGATGCTAACTCTGGCCAGGATTTTTCCTGCTTTCCATCAGCCAGAGGACAGGGATTATGCATCTCTTCCAGTCTGATCTGTGGCAAGAGGTGGGACCCTCCTGCTAGGGTCTGCCCCAAACAAGTAAGATGTTTAGATGTGGGTTTGACAAAGAGAAAAGTTTACAATGGTTTTCTACTTGATGACAGTGAGGAGGAAGTGGCTGTGAATAGAACAAGACTTTACAGTCTCCCAGAACCTTTGACCGAGGCAGTGAGTGACATCCCTGGAACTAGCACACGCCCAAGACAGAGAGCTCAAACTCAGCCCAAACCCATAAGACTGTTGACTGAGGGAGCTGGGGAAAGCTCCATGAGAAAAGCATCAGCAAAGGAATGGGGATACTGCTGACAGGAGCTGAAGAACCGGAGTTGAGAGAGAAAAGAGACTTCTAGCAGAGGTGATACTGTGCGTAAAGGCATGTAGACAAATAAAACCCAACACATAAAATAAGGAAGACTTTTTTGAATTCAAGAAATTTGTTTTTATAGCAGCATCTTGGTGCCTCAGAGATTTATCTTTGAAAACAGCTGTTACCCAACAAATACTTAAGGCTTGAAATAAAAGAAAACATTCCCACGCCAAATCCGCACTCTAAATAGAAGCTAAATAACAGAAGCCAAGGCCACTATGGCAGCCCGATTCCAAGGTTTTTATAGAACATAAAGCTCTGTGGGCTCCCAAAGGCCTCAGTCCTCCTCTTCATACCACTGCTCAGTTTCTCCTGAGCCCCCACTGTCGGGGTGGCCAGGAGGGAGCCAAGGACAAGCAGCCATCTGGAGCCAGAGCCGGCCTCCAATTCCCCTGCACCCATGCAAGCGTGCTCTTCCCAGGGACAACAACTGTAGTCAAATAACACAAGTTATCACCAGTATTTATTAAGCATTTAACATAGCTAGAAGTATACTAAGAGCTTCCCATGGATTATATTTTTTCCAAAAACCCTATTAGGTAGGTGCTGCCCAGATGAGAAACTGAGGCAGAGAGAAGTCAAGTCACCTACCCGAGGTCGCTGATGGAGCCCTATCATTCTCCCACTCACACTGCACAAGAGAATAGTAACTGAAATTGCTGCAGAATTTTAGAGTTTATAAGGGCTGGTGGAAAGATGGGGCAGGAGCTGACAGTTATTAAACAATGGCCATATACCAAATTGGGTTCAAAGTACTCTACAGATGCAAGAAAATAAAAGCAAAGAAAATCTATTGAAAAATTGCACAACAATCAGGGTGGGCAAGGGACTTGAAGAGAAAAAATAAAATGACTTGACTTTCTTTAGGAGAAAATAGCCACTCATTTCATCAATCTCTGCCGTATAGCTATGACTTATTTTCTTTATAAAACTTAGTATATAAAATAATATCTTGTTCACTATTTATGTGTGTACATATTGTGTGCCTGACATATAAGATCTCCATATCTATTTTAATTATCCCTGAAACCTCAGACTGGCTCACAGTTTATGCTTCAAAAGAATTTAAGGGAGAACAAAAGGAGAGAAGGGAGATAAGAAGGTAAGGAATTACCTTAAGGTAAGGTTCAGTTAAATAAATAAAACACTTTGGCAATAAATTAACAAAATGAATATTGGGAAAAAATACATCGAGGCATTATTTAAAAATTTGAATATAGAATACCACAAACTTCTTGTGCTTTAAAGGACTCTGTGCACCATTGTTTTCATTTTCTTAATATTTCAGTGAAGCCTAAACAATGAAAAGATTTTGTGCATATGTGGGGGAGAGAATGTTTATTTTAATTCTAATTTTTATGCTTTATTGAGTGAAACTGGGGTCTGGAGAAACCCTGTGTGTATAACAGACACCCTCAGAGCACAATCAAGATGTCAGCATTCACAAACCCATGTGCTACTCCTCTAAATTATACTTCTCCAGCTGGCTTGGTTAATTTTAAAGTGGATAAAGCTAACAGTGCCATATCACACCCAAGCAGTATAAAACCATGTAAGAACACAATAAAACAGTGGTAAACAATAGATTATTTCAGTGGCATATGGCAGAGACAGAGTCAGGCCAGCTACAAATGCAACCTTTGGATTCTGTTTAAAAATCAGTGCCTGAATTATAGCATTAGCATTCAGGACACTCCTCATAAGCAGTAAGCAATTATTCCAGAGAAGAGAAAGGGAGGGTCAGATAATGGAGAAAAAGAAAGCACAGTGATCTTTGGAGAAGAAAGATAAAGTAGAATTAATGAGTGGTGCGTGCATGACAATCTACAAGGAACAATATAAAATGCATGAAAGCATTCAACAGGAAGAAATGGCAACAAGTAAACTGATATAAAGAAAAAAATACGGAAATTATTAGTGAGAAGAGGAGCAAAAGGGAAAGATAAAAAGAAACTTAAATAAAAATGCATGCTTTGGGAGAATATATGGGCATAAAGATGTTTTCCATGAAAACTATGGCAAAAATTCCTCATAGCATCATAAAGAAAGAATAGAAATAGGTTGTTGAAATCTTATCTTCTCCATTCCTAAATAAAAATCTCTTCTTCAGGATATGGCTTCACCTCTACCAAAATCCCCAATTTTCCTCTCCTGAAAGAGGGATACATCAAAACAATAACAGGCTATTTCATATTGGTAAGATTAAAGCATCAAAATGAATCCAGAATTCAGCAACTCTCTGCCTACAAATATCCTATTTATACTATGTATTTCAATGTAAACAAGATCTCCCCCATAACAAGTAAGAGATACACTAGTAGAGATAGACACTAGATAGTGTATCTAGACACTATTTATCAATCCAAACGGGATTTTTCTGAAATTAGTAGTTTCTTGATTCTTTAATACCACTGACTACCCACATGTTTTTAAATGTGAGTCTTGTTACTGCATATTTTCTTTATGACATGAGTGCACTAAATAAAATTAATTATCCACGTATTGATACATTTCAAAATAATTTGTAACAGGGATAACATCAGCAAGATGGCTTACTAGAAAGTCCCAGCCCTCATTCCTACCCAGAACCATCAATTAAAAATAAAAATACAGACTTAATACCTTAATTAAAAATTCCAGATTCTGGTAAAAATGTGGTAGTAGCACAAGTGAGCATAAAGCAGAGACTAGTTGCATACAAATGCAACTTTTTGTAAGAGGAGCAATTTCACTTTATCTATATAAGCCTCTCCCCAAAGTTGGCACAGCCCAGTGCTAAATGAGAATATTTCAGTCCCCATATATTTCTTCTGGGAGAAAATTAAGAGTAGAAAGTCCAACTTTTCAGAGGGATGCCCAAGGAACTAGTTTCTAAGTTGGCTAAATTGGCATGCTAACATAACTAGAATTGCTTAGAAGCCTGAAAGTTATTGCAAACAACAGAGAGTAGCAAGTGGCTTGCCACGGCACAGTTGGAAGAAGGTACACAACTTGGAACTCTTCCTTTGGCAGGGAGGGAGAGGAGTGGAGCATGTGTTGGCATTCCGGCTCTGCAGTAGGGCTTCCCAAGGGACATGTTTCTGCCTTGCCTCACTTGGAACACTGGTGGAACTGGCACAGTTTGAATGTCTTATGGCTACTAAGAACAGAAGAAAGCAGTGGGTAGCTTGCTATGATTAGCACAGCTCAGCAGAATTAGAAGAAAGGACTTAATTCAAGGCTTCTCCTTTAGGAGGGGGGGAGAGAAGTGGAGAAGAGTCTGTAATTCCAGCTTTTGGAAACACCAGCTACTGAGAACTGATATTTATTTTATCTAACTCAGGGTACTGATAGGGAGCTAGCATACTCTGAATACCTACTAGTCACTGACAACAAGAGAGAGCTAGGAAACCTGCTTCTATAGAACCACAGGACTTATAGTGCCACAGACAGACACTAGTTTTACCAAGAGAAATTATTGAGAAATTACATAAACAGGCCTGAGCAAGAGTGAGACCTCATCTCTAAAACAAACAAACAAAAAAAAAAACAGCTGGGTGTTATGGTGGCAACCTGTAGTCCCAGACAGCTACTCAGGAGTCTAAGGCAAGAGAATAGCTTGAGGCTTGGCGCCTATGGCTCAAGCGACCAAGGAACTAGCCACATACAGCTGAGCTGGCAGGTTTGAAAACAGCCCAGGCCTCCAAACAACAATGACAGCTGCAACCAAAAAATAGCAGGGCGTTGTGGTGGGTGCCTGTAGTCCCAGCTACTTGGGAGGTGAAGGTAGGAGGATCACTTGAGCCCATGAGTTGGAGGTTGCTGTGAGCTATGATGACAGAGCACTCTACCCAGGGTGACAGCTTAAGGCTCTGTCTCAAAAAAAAAAAAAAAAAGAGAGAGAGAGAGAATAGCTTGAGCCCAAGACATTGACATTGCTGTGAGCTATGACACCATAGCACTCTACTGGGGGCAAGAATGTGAGATTGTGCATCAAAAGATAAATTAAAATAAAACTAATAAAATGTTCATATTATCCAAAGTTTTCTACACATTTAACACAACCTCTATTAAAATCCAAGTGGCATTTTTTATAGAAGCAGAAAAAACAATTTTAAAATTTATATGAAACTAAAAAGGACCCAAAATAGCCAAAACCACTTTGAGAAAGAAGAGCAAAACTAGAGGCCTCATACTTTCTGATTTCAAAACATATCTCAAAGTTTCAGACGTCAAAAGAGTATGGTACTGGCATAGACAGACCATGTGAACAAAATTTAGAGTTAAGAAATAAACTCACACATACCCAGTCAAATGATAGCATGCCATGACTACACAATGGGGAAAGAATTATTTCTTCAAGAACCAGTGTGGAGAAAACTTTAATCTTGATATTATTAGTATAGTCCACAAACCAAATAAAACAGTGACTTTGCTCATACCCCTACTTTTTAACCCATGACTATGAGGAAATCAAATATGGGCAAATAACTAGTGAGCCCCAATTCACCATGGGCTTTTTTTGTTGTTGTTGTTGTTGCAGTTTTGGGCCCGGACTAAGTTTGAACCCACCACCTCTGGCATATGGGACTGGCACCCTATTCCTTTGAGCCACAGGCACCACCCTCACTATGGACTCTTAATAAAACTATGAAAAGATAGGCACCTGTGCCTTGTGATGGAAATTTGGGAAAAACTCATAGTTACATTAAAGGAAATGTTCATTCATTCATCTCTATAAAGACAGAAAAGCCATGTCTATCTGATCTTTACAAAGTTTCCAATGGCCTACAAATATGCAGTAAAATTCCCTGCGTGAAAGAATGTCCAAGGTTATCCAGATTCAGTCTGGAAAAGGGTAATTAAGCAATAGTACTTGTCTTGACAATATATTGAAATGCTAACCAAACAGTCTTCATTATGAAACCTACATATTCAGAGGCAGCCTCAGTCTATAAAATTTAAGTGTTTACATGTAATTTATTCACTTATGTTTTCTTTATAGAAGGCATTATTAAGACTTGTTTTCAGTATCAGAGAATTAAAGACAATTGCTTTTTTCCATGATTTTACTCAAATGACAAAGTTCATATTACACAATGTTATAGATACTAATGCTATATTAAAATAGAAACTTCACAGAAAAAGATTAACGCCATGTCTGAGATTCTGCAGTATGGAAAATAGGTTATCAACTTTGCTCTGGATAATCGGGAAACAAATTAACATTCGGGTCCTAAAGTTAACCCCTAACCTTATCAAAGATTCTTTGTGTTCAGAGGTTTATTTTCTATAAATCTTCCTTTAAGCCATCTCAAATGAATGCATTCATTTTCCCAATGCATGATTGTTAGTATTATCTAATATTTTCATTTCAAGTAAATAACTATATTATTTGTGCCAGTCGCTGTTACAAACTTTTACCATTCTTCTTAAATCATTTAGCTGGACTCACTCACTCATTTTTAGCAGATGGCTGAGCCTCCTACCTGAAAGACAAAATGGCAGGTATCAGTCACAAACCCCACGTTAGCATGTTCCCCAGCTTTCCCTGCTTCCCTTCTGTCCCAGGGGACGTCTTGACTCTCTTCCAAATATAATACTTTAATAGGTATTCTTTTTTTTTTTTTTTTTTGAGACAGAGCCTCAAGCTGTCCCCCTGGGTAGAGTGCTGTGGCATCACAGTTCACAGCAACCTCCAAATCCTGGGCTCAAGCAAGTCTCCTGCCTCCGCCTCCCAAGTAGCTGGGACCACAGGTGCCCTCCACAACACCCGGCTATTTTTTTTTTTGGTTGCAGCTGTCGTTATTGTTTTGGCGGGCCCGGGCTGGATTCGAACCTGCCACCTTGGGTGTATGTGGTTGGCGCCTTAGCCACTTGAGCCAAAGGCGCCAAGCCCCTTCCTGTACTTCTAAGGGAAGCATCACCTGGATTCAGCCTTTTTGTTATGTGGCTTGCAATGTCATCCAGAAATGTTTCATTCATCCAACAGATAAGATGCACAAGTTCTAGAATTAGTACTTTCACCCATGTTCCCCTGAACAGAATTCAGTAACATGGTCCCACTTGGATGCAAAGGGGTGGGGAATGATAGCCCATGGCCAAGCAGCCACTTCATAACAACCTCTACATTATGCAAGAGTAACACAGATCTTTAGTAGATATCTAGAATTCTCTGCCACAATGTCCATGGGTGACATTTGTAGATGGCATTTTATTTCTAGTCATTTGAATAAGGCTTCAGAAGAGCTAAAGTGGAGACCATCAGGGTGCTTCTCCTCCTGCAAGCACAGGGCTAGTATATAGCTGCTCATTTAATATTCACAGAACCAAACCATGGAGGTTTTGAGAAGCAACTAGGTTCTTTTTATTCTATTTCCCTTTCATCCAAATAACAAAATAATTATCAGAGTGTCATTACTTTATTTCATTTCTTTTTTCCTCTTTAAATTTATAAAGTTATTTTTTGGTACTAAAGGTAATGTTGCTTCTAAAACTCAGTTAATCATTTCATTCCCTGAGTTAAAACATTGGTTAACTTCCTTACTGATCCCAAAATGAAGCACAAACATACATTATGTCATGAAAACCATACAACTGGACTCCAGCCAATGGTACCCATCTTTCACAGGGCTTAACTGCCTGCCTTCAATTCAGTCCTGTCCTACTCCTCTATGGTCTATTCTCCACTGCCAAAGAAGACAGCAGCAAAAGGAGGCTGGGAATAGTCTTTCCCATGTGATTTGTTAGTGTCTTCCACTCACAGGCATTACACAGAATGTTTCAAATCCCTCCTAACACACATTCTAAATATTTGGAGGGCATTATTCTCCAGGTGTTGCCAGTAGATGCTTAGGAGTCCTGAGATTTGAAGCACACTCTGAGGGAACATGTGAGGATCACGGCATAAATGTTCTGTACTGAGATGATCTTTTTCTCTCCCAAAGCCTTCCAATGAGTATAAGCTTCTAGTTTCAAACATTAAAATTTGCAATACAGAGAGTAGCTGAGATTTTCTTGAACACACCTTGCCGAATTCACCCACCATTACTCTATAACACTCCCCCAAGTGGGCACACACACACGTGTGCAAACACGAGCCAAAATCATTGCCATTACCAAAATCCAATCCGTTTCTTGGGTACATGGCCTCCGCTCTGGATGGCATGCCTTTTCCCTGGCACTTCTGTCTGACAAAAGTGCTGTTCACCTTTTAAACTCAAATATCACCTTCTAACTGAAGTCTCCCAATTATGGACACACTCTCATTGGGGAGCCCATAAAATCTTGCTCATACCTCGTGCATGGCATTTATAACATTATTCGCCTGCCCTTACATTTTGAAGTTATACTTCTTATATCTGTGGCCTTGGTTCTTAGTATAAAGACTGCCGTGTGATAGGCATTCTATAGTGTGTTATATAAATGATCCATTTTGCCATTCATGTACATGAATGTTTCCTTCATAGAAAGAAGACGACTGGGGAGAGTCAACCTGTAAGTTGAGAGTATATCTAAGGCTCACTGAAGCCTCTAGGAGACCCTCTCTCAGGAGGACATGAGCATGAAGGTTCAGAGAATGGAGCGGGGGGCAGGCACATGGGCCAGCTGCTCTCCTCTGCCCTTCCTTTCCCAGTGTCTTCATCATTCAGAAATTTAGTTACTCAATATATTGGCATTTTAGAAGCAGGTTTTACCCCAAATCCTGATTCGAATATCCTCACACACTTCCTCCTGCAGACCAGCTATACAGGAAAGGGCTCCCCAAGTTCTCATGTTAATGGTACTGTGTGGCTGAGCTGTCGCAGGAGATGCCCCAGTTGCCCAGACAAGCGGCACCACCTGCCTGGGTGGAGCAGAACGTGCTTCAGCCGCACTGCAAGGCAGCAGCAGCCCAGCCGGGAGAAGAGCCCCAGCTGTGACATCAGTTTTCCCTCATTAGCGCTGGGTCAGAATGACTCTGCTATTTACAATGGCTCCTTTTAATTAAATTGATGGCAGCTTCTGTGACTCCTCCTATCCCAGAAATTTCAGTCCATTACTTAAGGCAAAGACAGAGAAAAAAATAATAATAATTGTATTAGCCTTTTGCTTTGGTTTTAATTTATGTGAAAAGCTTCATTCAGATCAAATACTATTAAACAAAAAGTCACTTACAACCACACATTTAGTTGATTCATCGAGCAAATATGGCATTATCAGGTAGTGACATGGCCAGGGCTATCCTGGGGCTACAATAGCCTGATAAAATAAGCATGTTCCTTGCCCTCTTGGAGCTTATAGTCTGGATATGGGGCAGAAAGCAGAAAATAAATAAAAATAAGTGTGCACTATAATATAAGGTAAGAGGCAAGTGCTGTGGAGATAAATGGAGCAGAGCAAAAGGACAGAGCAGGCTGGAGGAGGCAGACGGAGCACACTATTTTATGTGGTAGGGAAAAAAATCTTGACTCTGATGAGGAGACTTCTGTGTTTCTATTTCAACAAAGAGAGGAAATAAGCCATGAAAAAATCTATAGATAGAGCAGTTCAAAGAGAATGGAAGAGTCCTGAGGCGGTGAGGCCTGGACTATCCAAAGAACAGCCAGAGAGGCTGTGTGGCTTCAACTGAGCGTGGGGGAGACAGCTGCAGAGGTGCCCGGGGCCACAGCTCTGTTAGCGCCTTGCAGCGGGAGTCAAGACCTCCACACAGGTCCTGTGATACTTTTGACAAGATTTTAACCGGGGCCGTGTTCAATATTTCTTACTCCTCTTGCAAAACAAAAATAAATTAGCAAATCTACAATAAGTAAAACAAAAAGTTATTCCTGGAGCCAAGTGCTCTGTTTTTTATGTTGTGGCTATTTTCTAAAAGAAATTACCTTATTAAAATATCTTACTTACTTGAACCCAAAGGACTTTGCATAAAGTGAAGTGAAATAGTGATGAGAGTTTTTACAAAGTGGAGGGAAATTGCTTCTCGGTCTGAAAACAGTTAAGGAGATGTTGCCAATGCGCTTGTGGAAATCCTTTTATCTTCTTGAAAATACAGTCATGTTTTCAGACTGTTTTGAAAAAACCTTACAGGTGATCCATTGATTTACATATGAGAATACTATGATTGCTACAAAAATTGCCCAGGTTATGGTGGCTGATCCAATCAGATATTAGCAGTAGCTCAGAATATAGAGTGGGCTTTGGATAAGACACACTCAGACTTACAATCCATTCATAATCTTTCTACCACTCTCAGCTTCTGTTTCCCCAAATTGTTTGCTGTTAGAATCAAACACAGACACCCTGCCCAATGCTTGGAGTGTCACGTGCACTTTAGCAACTGGACAAGACCGTTGCTATACTTTCCTGCAACATATTTTCCAAGACCATAGCTGAGTGTATTTTATCTTTTCCAATCACTTTTGCCTTTCTCTTATCATGCCTTTGAAGGCTACGTTAGTCTAAAAATAGCCCTCCCTTCTCCCCAAACTAAAAGCCTTCAAACTAGAGGGGGCCTCTGAGGTAACTAGGAACTGTCACATCATACATACAACAAACAAATGGTCCTGAACTTAGGAGGTGGTACCGTAATAACTAGTCAGGGCCTTTCCATTTCATACAGTACACCCACAATACTGCTACACTTTAACTGGGAAGATATTTCAACACTTGCCAATTGACTTCCATTAGTGTATCAGCTATTAAACCTTGGAATACGGTGTGTGAGCACTTTCTGGCTCCAGAATGAGCAGCAGCAATGCGTTCCTTAAAGAAAAGAAATACACAGCAGCCTCTGTTGCTTATGGCTTCTCCTGTGACAGAAGTTCTGTGATGTTCGGCTTTGTGTCCAGTATCTAAGTTCCCAAGGAAGCATCCTCTGACCACATGTCCATGTGCCTGCACATACACCCTCTCTATCTCTCTCACTGATGAAAGGGGACATTTGGGATTTTGTTATTCCAGAATCCACAAATCATAAAGATCAGAGGCAAACCTGGGTTGCACCAACTGGAGATTTTGTTCATTTGCTTCCAGTTCATTGTCACCGCTACATAAAAATGACCTTTCCCACACAGGATGCCCACCTATTTGCCTATTCTGTAATGAACTATCCAGACAATTTACGGCATTAGGCGTAGGCCTATTCTTGCCAAAAACTGAAATGAAATATTTTTTTTAGTTTAGTTGAACTCAAAATACATATATAAAATATTAAGTAGTGATATTGCATGAAGATACTAGAGTCCCTTAACAACCTCAGTGTGCGAAACCCATTTGCTGTCGTTCATGGCCTTTGGTGCTCTTTCCTTCTGAAGAGACATGGTCGGGGTTTAGAGGGACTTATTGGACTTCAAAGGATTCTGTGTAAAACCTTAGAGGAGGTGAGGAATATATTTCCTACTTTCCCCAACTGGGTTCTGAGAAAACAGCTCAAAGAAGAGAATTGGAAATCTACTGTAACATCATTGAGAGAAAACAAAGTAACCCTTTTCACTGGTATGGTCATCGTTTTCCTTTGTCTTTGAGAAGAGTTTTTCCCTTGTCCCCTTCTACTTGGTTTCTATGATCACTGTCCTCCAAGACCCATCCCTAGTGTATCTCATATACAGTCCTGCCATATTCTTCACTTTTAGCAAATTGGACAGAGAATGGTTATTAAATGTCTCCATTTACCGATTCCAGGTTTCATCTTTACTATTATGAAATACAGTAACTTCATCATCAGTATTTTCATTAGAATTAAGTAATCATTACTATTAATAAGAATACTGTAATATGAAAGAAATAATTGCCATCTTCAAGAAATAATATCCTAATTTACTTAAATATTATCCACCTTTGCTATAAAATATCTTTGGCTAAATTATCCTCCATGAAAAGAAGATAAACATTCTAGAGTAGAAATTACCCTCTCTACTGGAGACAATTACACCACTGACAAAAACACTTTATCATACTTTTGGGAAACATTTTAGCAAGTATTTTTTTAGACTATCTGCTTCACTCGATGAAGAATGAGATTTAAATTAGATTCAAACAAACTTCCACTGAAAACATTGAATGTTGATAATTCACTTTCTTCTTTGAAACTCCCTTTATTACCCTCCCTTTTACTATCAATTGCTTCATTTTCACAGGGCAATACTTAGGTAAGTAAAATAAACAAGAGATTAAAAACAAACTCATCATTGTCTGGTACATATAAAGAAATGCCCTAAATACCATTAATGATAGGCCCCCTCATTTCCATGTCACGTTTTTTCTCATCACATCATTTGATGGGTAAGTACAAAATAACTACAGCAGCACGTATGTTGCAGGTATTCCAAAAACATTAAGCACCAAATTTGTACTTTTTCATAAGTAGAGAAATAGAAATAAAATAACTTTAAATAACGGTTTCCAAAGTGTGGACACTGGGTCAGTCATAATAATATTACGAAGAACTTGTCAATAATGAAAATTATCAAAATTCTATCTCATATACACTGAATCAGAAATACAGGATGTTGTTTGGAAATCTGTTTTAATAAGCTCTCTGGGTGATTCTCAATGCACTCTAAAGGTGGAGGGCTACTGTCATAAAGAGAGTTTTCTAATTAGGATAAGTCAGAGAAAATGAAGATGTTATCATAAAAATTAAAATTCAAAGATAAGTACATCTATGGAAATCAAACTCTTGTTATTTTAAAGCTAGTGCACGTTCATAATTATCCCAAAATGAAATAAAAATTCATTTAAATAAACTAAAAGAATGTCACCCAAGGAGATATGGTAGGAAGGATTCTGGTCCCTCTAAGCTTCATCCCTAGGTACTCTCAGAAATATATTAAATTACATGACAAATGAGACTTTGAAGAAGTAATTAAGGTTACTAATCAGCTGACTTTAAAATGATTATGGAGGTGAACCTAATCTAAACATATGAACTCTTAAATCAGGGATCATTCTCTGGCAGGTAGCAGAAGTTAGAGATTCATAAAACAAGAAGGATTTGACCCCTATTGTTGGCTTAAAATTAAGGGGGTCAGTCATGTCTCAAAAAAATAGGCACCTCATTCCCATGACTGCAGGAAACTGGATTTAGAAACCATCTGGTGATCTTGGAAGTGGATTCTTTTCCAGAGTCTTCAGATAAGAAGCACCTGGCCTGGCTTACATCTTGATTTTAGCCTTTATCAAGTCCTGAGCTGAGAGAACTTGGCTGAGTCATGGTGTGCCTGAATTTTGACCCACGGGCTATGAAATAATGAATGAGTATTATTTTAAAGCTGCCAAATTTGTAGAAATTTGTTGTAGCAATAGCAGCAAACACTGGGTGTTAACTTAAAATGCTCTCACAGTCATCCCACTTTGAAATAAACCTGGTGCTTTGACAACAAAAGAACCAATTGGCAACATAAAATTCAGAACATGAGTCCTTCACTAGAAAGCCTTTGTAACTTTCTGAATGTCTGGATTATCCCTTGGCTTTTTTAAATCAAGCACTCCTTCAGTACATTTGTCTTGAGTGCATACTCACTTTCCTTGTAGGCTACACCATCCAATATTCACACATCAATCTCCAGAAACTAGAAGGAAACACTTTTATCTTTTCCTTCTTCTTTTTTTTTTTTTTTTGAGACGGAGCGTCAAGCTACACCCCTGGGTAGAGTGCCATGGCATCACAGTTCATAGCAACCTCCAACTCCTGGGCCTCAGCCTCCCAAGTAGCTGGGACCACAGGTGCCCATCACAATGCCTGGCCATTTTTTGGTTGCAGCCATCATTGTTGTTTGGCGGGTCCAAGCTGGGGATTCGAACCCGCCACCTTAAGTGTACGTGGCTGGCGCCTTAGCCGATTGAGCCACAGGCACCGAGCCATCTTTTCCTTCTTCTATTTATTCAGAAGAATCTTTCCATATAAAGGAGACTTAGTTGACATGTTTCTGTGAAGAGCCACAAGATAGCTCATTCTCCATATCTTGGCAGACCTTAATATGTGACATATTGTCAGGCCTCAGCACTTGAAGGAAAATTAACTATTTCAAATTTGAGTTTAGTTCAGCAACTTTTTATTTTTCAAACAAAGATTATATATTTAACTTTTTTATATAAGTGAAGCATGAATAGGGTTACTCTCAAGTTTCTGAACATCATCCACACAGTGGAGTCCCCAGTCCCTTGGAAGAGTCATGCTATCAGGAGACGTGGAACAGAGGTGACTGGTGGTATATTTGTTTGCTAGGGTTTCTATAACAAAGTGCTATAGATAGAGTGGCTTAAACAACAGAAATTTATTTCTCATGGTTCTAGAGGTTAGAAGTCCAAGATCAAAGTGTCTTCAGGGTTGGTCTATTCTGAAGGCCTTTCCTGTGTAGATGGTAGTCTTCCTGTAGTCTTTCCTGTGTGAGTGTCTATGCCCTAACCTCCTCTTCCTACAAGGATACCAGTCATCCCAGACAAGGAATCACCCCCGTGACCTCATTTAACCTTAATTACTTCTTTTTCTATTTCAAATGCAGTCACATTCTCAAGTGCTGAGGGTAAGAATCCAACATATGAATTTCGAGAGAATACAATTCAGTCCATAATAGGTGAGGCCCAGTTATTCAGGAGTAAGTCTCACGTATTTATCACAGCCAGTGGCACTCCCAGATAAAGCATCAGAAACTTTATTACTTTTGTCAAGGAACTCTAGAAAATGTTTATCTCCTGTGAATGGCCAGAGGAGATTAGGTGTATTTGCAAAACTTAGGTGGTAGAAAGTGATAGAGCCATGATAAACCAGTCTCCTTATATAAAACCCAAGTGGCTTTTCTAATACTGTGAACCATTATTTCTGATTTACAAAAGAAAGCTTCCCAAGAAATTGTGTGTTATGTTTTTATTAGAGTTAGTAGAACATTCTACTAAACTAAAAAATCATTAACATTCATCCACCTGTTTCTCTCTTTTGCATCCTCTCCACACTTCCTAAAGTAGCCATAGAATAGAGAGTATAATTTTTGTTTCATTTTATGTATTTATTTCACTGAACATGAAAGCTAATTAAAATAATCCTTGACAGTAATTGAGTCAAAATGTGACAGGTAACTATACTGAGTGGTTGACATACATTAGCTCAAGAAACTTGCAATAACCCTCTAAGTTAAATACGAAGATTATTCTAATGTTAGCAAAAAGGGACCGGAGGTGTAGAGAAATTCATTGCATTGGTCACACAGACAGTATGTCATGTCATGGAGTCACATCTACCAAGGTCTATACCAGCTGTCTCTATGATAGTGATTCTCTTCAGAATATAATAGGCAAAAGCTCTGTCATAGAAGGAAGAAAAGAAAAGTAACATCATCATTGATGAGTTTCCACATACTATGAAAAATACACTGACAACCAATTATTGTATTGTTATATAACATAAGCTGTGGTCATTCATTTAGCACTACAAAATTTGAGTGCTTCTGCAAGTAAAATATTTTATGAACTTTCAAAAATGAGAATCCTCTTTCTATTCCATGTAAGATGACAAGATTCTCTACAAATAAAGCATTTCACTCATATATTAAGGTGAAATTAATAATAGAATATGATCTTCAGACAAATGACCACCTACTCTGGAATCCAGGCATAAACCCCCAATATTATGGCTATGACTTCCCTACATCTGGGACAACCTGAAAAAGGCAGGGGCATTTTCAAGAGAAAAAAATGTGAGTATCAAACACTTCCTTGGAGAGGACGGATAGACCTGCCTCTTATCCTGAAAGCAAACCCAGACCAATTCTTTTTCATGAACAAAAATTAAGCTATAACATACTAGTTAGTAAATGTCTTGCTAGGAAAAATAAAAGCAATTCAGTATTTGAATAACACCATAAATTCCTGTTGACCTATTTCGGGTAAGGCAGTACTTCTTCCTAGTAATATTTTATTTATCTAGCAGACTGTATAGAGCAGCTGTTCTCTTCTCTTGCCAAGCCTTGAACTAAAACAGCCCTTTCTGCAAATTCAGAACCAGGACAAGGACTCCAGCTTCACTGAGAAGTCTGCTGTAAGCACCTTGGCATTTATCGTCACTCCAAACTCAGGAGAAGAACAGCGCCCTCTGCTGGTTAAAACCCTGGGGCCAGAGGAAAACTACCCCTGAAGGAGGTGGAAAAAAGATTTCAAATAAACCTGTGTGGTGAAAATTTTCCACCAGCAGATCTGCACTAAAAGAAATGTTAAAAGAATTTCCCTGGGCACAGAAAAATTATACCAGATGGAGACTTACATACACAAAGGAATAAAGAGCGCCGAAAATGGTAAATATATGAGTAAAAATAAAGAAGATTGTCTTCATTTTTAGGTTTCTTAAAAAATAATTAGGTCTCTGCTTCTCCCTGTTCCACAGCCAGCCACTTGTTCTTGTGCAGCACCAACCACATGCCTAATCTCAGAGGTCCAAGTAAGCACATCTGTCCCACTGGGCACCTAGATGCCAGGGCTTCTTCTAACTCTGACAAAGAGAAGACTGTCATTATCGATGACGCCTTCCTTGTGTGAACTACCTGACCTATATGTTCCAGTATGACTTCCCACATGGAGAATTCAGGCATAGTCAGGGATGAGAATGAGAAGCTTATCAACCATGGGAAGGCCATCTCCATTTTCCAGAAGCAAGATGCAGCTGACATCAAATGCAGTGATGCTGGTGCTGAATATGCTGTGCAGTCCATTGGTTCTGGGGCTCATTTAAAAGTGGAACCCAAAGAGTCACCATCTCTGCCCTTTATACTGATGCTTCCATATTTGTGATGCTTTCAACCACAACTCAGTTCCATCCTAGACTCCCAGAAATATGGGAAGCACAATTCCTCAAGATTTTCGGCAATGCCTTGTACCTCCAACTGCTTTGCCTCTCTGACAAAAGTCATCAACTTAAGCATCAAGGAGGGACCAAAGGCCACATTGTCACTGACTCCAGAAACAGTATGGTCCATCTGAGAAACTAGCATGACAGTGTGGGACTGCCCAGAACATCATCTTTACATCTACTGGACCTGCCAAGGTTGTCAGCCAGGTTATTCTGAATCTAAATGGGAAGTTCTCTGACATGGCTTTCTGAGTCACCACCTTCAGTGTGTTGGGTAGACTAGTGTACCATGCAGAGAAAGGTACTAATTAAATGACATTAAAGAGGTGGTAAAGGTATTGGCAGGCACCTATAGGACATCTGAGCCACACTGAGAACCTAGTTGTCTCCTGTAACTATAACAGTGACACCAGCTTTTCCGACTTTGATTATGGAGCTACCAATGCTCTCATGTCCACTTTGTCCATCTGGTTTCCTGGTATGATGATGAATTTGATTTTAGCACCAGGGTGGTATACCTTAAGCTGACAAAAAGCAAGAGCTTCAAGACTACCAGACCCAGCAATAGCAATAGAGGAAGGCAGAAATTAGCAGTTGCTGGGGAGTCCTTGCCTCAACTCAATCTCAAAACACACTAAAAAAAAAAAAAAAACTCCTGACCTCACCAAGTTTCCATCCCAGACTCATTAAGTAAGAAGATCAGCTTAGAGAGACTACTTTGTTATGTACCATCAATATAAAACATTATATTCCTTCCCCCAAAAGATAATTGACTGGTTAAATAAAAAGGAAAAATAATATGCTAGGATCTTAACATGCACATAACAAGTATAATAGGAGTAGCATAGAGAACAAGGAGGAATGGCAATGTACTGTCATAAGGTAAAGAAATTATATAAGATTACTTGAAGCAGACTATAATATCTAAATGTGCCTTTATAACCTAGACACAGAGGAATCACTAAATTAATCAATTGTCAATAACAAGTGAAGATAACATGATACTCAAAAATTTACTCAACCAAAAACATAATCAGGAAGCTTGGTACCTGTAGCTCAACAGCTAAGGCGCTGGCCACATGCACCAGGGCTGGCAGGCTCGAACCTGGCCCAGGGTCTGCTAAATAACAACAACTACAACAACAAAAAAAAAAAAACAGGTGGAGCCTGTAGCTCATAGGAGTAGGGCGCCGGCCCCATATGCCAGAGGTGGCGGGTTCAAACCCAGCCCCAGCCAAAAGTTAAAAAAAAAAAAAAAAAAAAAGAATTTCGTGGCAGGTGCCTATAGTCCCAGCTACTTGGGAGGCTGAGGAAGAGAATTCCTTAAGCCCAAGAGCTGGAGGTTTCTATGAGCCACAGCACTCTACCCAGGGCAACATAGTGAGACTCTGTCTCAAAAATATAATAAGAAGAAGAATCAGGAAAATAAGAAAATAAACAAAACCTTTAAAAAAGTAGAAATAAGAGCAAGATCATAGATTTACACGAATCAGATTGATACTTATTTCAAAGGTAAATGAACAGATTGAATTAGAAAAAAAGATACTAAAAACAATGGCACGGATGGATTCGAATAAGAAAGATGGAAAAAACATGCAATCTCTAAGTGCCAGGAGTTAGAGTATCTATATTGTTATCAGACAAAGTAGTCTTTTGAACGTGGCCTGTGATTAAAGGAAGAGAAGGATAACTCGTAAAAATAAAAAGGTTAATCGTGAACAAGACAAAGCAACCCTAAATGGATAAGCACCCCAAAACAAAGCTTTAAAAAAGTTAATCAAATATAAATAGAACTGAAAGAAGAAATAGAAAATCTGCAATTAATTTGGAGATTTCAGAATTCCTCTCTCTCAGAACAATTCACCAGAAGATATAAAAGGATACAGAAGATTTGAGTGATATTCTCAATCAAAGTGACCTAATCAGTAGTTATCAAACACTCTAGCCAACAACAAAATATACATTGACAATGGAAGTTACCATAGTCCTGATGGACCTCAGAAATAAAGTAGGTCTCAACAATGTTTTAGTAATTTCAAAACTTATTATAATTCAGTAATAACACATTTATCTTCCCACAATGTCAGTTCTCCCAGTCCATGAGCATGATATGATTTCATTGTGTCGTGTGTATCTGCAGTTTCCTTCCTCAGGGTTTCATAGTTCTATTTGCAGGTACCTTTCACCTGTTTGGTTAAGTATGTTCCTATATATTTTATTTTTTAATAGCTATTGTCAGTAGTATTAAGACTTTGATTTGACTCTGAGCTTGACTTACTGATGCATAAAAATACCATTGATTTGTGTACATTGATTCTGTAACTTGAGATTTTGCCGAATTTGTTTATCAGTTCCAGGAGTCTCTCGGTGGATCCTTAGGCATTTTCTATATATAAGATAAAATCACCAGCAAAAGCCATAGTTCACCTTTTCTTTCTCAATTTGGGTACAGTTTATTTATTTTTTCTTCCCTGAATGCTCTGAGTGGGACTTCCAGAATTATGTTGAATAAAAGTGGTGACACTAGACACACTTGTCTTATTCCACTTCTTAGGGGAAATGTTTTCAACCTGTCCCTATTAAGTGTGATTTTGGCTGTGTGTTTATCATAGATGGCTTTCATAATTTTGAGATATGTCACTTCTATGCCTAGTTTGTTGAGGGTTTTTATCATGAAATAGTGCTGAATTTTGTCAAATGCCCTTTCCACATTTATTGAGATAAACATACAGTCTTTGTTTTTGTTTCTATTTATGTGATAAATCACATTTATTGATTTACAGATGTTAAACCATCCTTGAATTCATGAAATGAGGTCTGATTTGACATGGTAGATATTTGTGTGTGTGTATTCTTGAATTTCTTTTGCTAGAATTTTATTGAGGATTTTTGTACTTGTATTCATAAGGGATATTGATCTATGGTTTTCTTTCTTTGCTGTGTTTTTCCTGGCTTTTGTATCAAGGTGATACTAGCTTCACTGAATGAGTTGGGAGAATCTCCTCCTTCCAGATGTTAAGGATTAATTTCTACAATAGGCATATTAGCTCTTCTTTGTAGGTCTGATAAAATTCAGATGAGAATCCAGGATTTTTTTGTTCTTTTTGTTGTTGTAGGATATTTATGATGATATTAATCTTGCTACTTATTATTGGTCTGTTCAGGAGTTCTATTTCTTCCTAAGTGACTCTTGAGAGGTTATGTGTTTCAAGGAATTCATCCATTTTCTCAGTACTTTCTAGTTTGTGTTTGTGGATATTTTCATAGTATATAAATTATATTTTGTATTTCTGTGGTATCAGTTTTAATATCTCTCTTTTCAATTCTGATTGAACTTATTTGGATCATTTCTCTTCAATTCCTGGTTAATCTAGCAAGAGATCTATCAATATTGTTTATCTTTTCAAAGAACCAACTTTTTGCTTCATTAATCTTTGTATTGTTTTATCATTTTCCATGTTGCTTAGTTCTGCTCCAACCCTATTTATTTCCTTTCCAACCCCCTTAAGAGTGCCTTTGCTGAAACTTATAGATTTTAATAGCTTGTGCCTCTTTGTCATTCAGCTCAAGGAATCTTTTGATTTCTGTCTTATTTTTATTATGGATCCAATAATTATTCAGCAACTTTTTTTTTAATTTCCATGACTTTATGTAGAATTGTTTCTCTTGGAACTGATTCCTAGTTTTATTCCACTGTAGTCAGAGAAGATACATAATATGATTTAAATTTTTTTAATTTGCTGAGACAAGTTTTATAGTCTAATATGTGATTAATCTTGTGAATGTTTTATGTGCTGATGAGAAGAATGTATATTTAGTATTGGGGGGATAAAATGTTCTGTAGATGCCTTTTAGTCCATTTGTTATAGAATCCCATTAAAGTTCAATGTTTGTTTATTTTCTGCATGAATGATCTGTACAGTTGTGTCAGTGGAATTTTGAAGTCTTTGGTAATTAAGATGCTCTCCTTTATCTCTTCGCTTAAATTTAATGGAATTTGCTTTATAAGCCTGGTCGCTCCTGTATTAAGGGTGTAAATACAGAGGGTGCCAAAAAAGTATACAGATTTTAAGGAAAGGAAAAGAAGTATTTAAATTGTAAGTATTTAAGTTACGACATGTAATCAGGTCATTTTTACTTCTGCAATTTCAAAAGTTACAAATACAATGTAAAAGATAACAAATTTTATTGATATATATTGAGTATAACAATTTACATACAACTTTCTCCTTTCTTAAAATATGTATACATTTTTGGCATCCTCTGTATTTAGGATTACTATGTCTTCTTATTGAATTATTTCCTTTACCCTTATTTAATAACTATGCTTGTCTTTCTTTATCATTGCTGCTTTAAAGTCAATTTTATCTGATATGTGTATGAGAAAGTCTATACCTGCCTTTTCTTAGTTTCTGTTTGCATGGAAATTTTTTCCCATCCCTTCATTTTGAGTATGAATGAGTTCTTGTGGCCTAGATGTATCTCTTGAAGACATCAAATACTTGGGTTGTATGTTCTTATCCATTCAACCAACCTACATCTCTTGAGTAGAACATTCAGACAGTTCACATTGATTGATAGGATTAATATAAGAGAAGTTATTTTATTCATCATGTTGGGTAGCACCTTATTGCTTTGTTTTACTAATTGTGCTATTGTTTTACATGAACTCTGAGACTTAGCTTTGGGCTAATTTTACACTGGTGGGTATCTATTGTGATGATCCATGTATAATGCAGTTCTGAGTATTTCCTACATTGCAGGTCTGATCTCCACAAATTCCCTCATTGTTTGCTTCTCTGGAAAAGATTTAATTCCTCTATCAGTTGTAAAACTTAGTTTTGCAGGATACAACTACTAGGCTATTTGAGAAGACTGAAGATGGGACCCCAATCACTTCTGTGATTGATAAGATCTCCATTGAGAAGTATGAAGTTAGCCTGATGAGTTTTCCTTTGTAAATTACTTAATTTTTTCACTGTATGTCTCACAAGAATTCCTCCTCAGTGTTGGCTTTGTCCAATTTGATGACTATATGTCTTGGTGATTGCCTCTTTGCAATGAATCTCACAAGTGTTCATTGAGTTTCTTGTATCCAGATGTCTAACAGCAAGATCAGGAAAGTTTTCCTAAATTATTCCCTCTAATAGGTTTCTCAACTTTTGTTTATTTTCTTCTTCACACTCAGGGATGCATATCATTCTTATATTTTGCTGTTTTACATAATCTCATATTTCTGTTAGGCTTTGTTCATTCTTCTTAATTCTTCATTCTTTATTTTTTTACTGACTGACTTAATTCAAAAAAAGTTTCCTTCAATCTCTGAAATTCTTCTTTCTGCCTGATCTAGTCTATTTTTAAAACTTTCCTCTGTGTTTCATATTTCCTTAATAAATTTTTCATTGCCAGTTCTATTTGTTATTTTTTGTTATGTCTATCTCCTCAATAAATTTTTCATTCATTTCCTGACTTGTTATTGTGATTTCTTTGAGTTTGTTTATCCCTTTTCTCTTGAATTTTATTGAACTTCCTTATAATCCTTATTTGGAATTCTTTATCTGTATTTTCGTTTTGGCTAGTATTCATGCTAGAGAGTTGATGTTCCCCTTTGAGGGGTGTCCCTTAACTCTAATTTTTAATACTTCAAAGTTCTTGTGCTTATTCCTTTTCATTTGGAGTAGCTGTCACTTATTATTTTTAGATATTCTTTTAGTTAGATGGGACTTTCTCCCTCCTTGCTTGTAAGAGTTTATCTGTAGCAATGTTGAGTCAGAACTTTGGGCATGAAACTGTAAGAATTCTAGAAGAAAATGTATAAAAATCTCATCTAAAAGTAAAGAATTTAGACTAAAATCCCAATGGTAATTACAGCAACAATGAAAATAAATAAATGGGACTTGATTAAATTAAAATGGTCCTACGCAGCTAAGAAATAATCAACAAAGCAAATGAACAATCTATAGAATGGCAGAAAATATTTGTAAACTATACATATGATAAAAGTATATTAATCAGAATCTATAAAGAATTCAAACCAATCAAAAACAACCAACACCATTAAAAGGTGGGAGATATACATGAACAGAAGGTTTTCAAAAGAAGATAGACAAAATGAGAAGTATATGTAAAGTGCTCAACATTACTAATAGTCAGGGAAATGCAAATTAAAATCATAGTGAGTTATCACCTTACCCCAATTAGAATGTTTTCATTAAAAAGTACAAAACAGCCAGGTGCAGTGCCTCATGTCTGTAATCCCAGCACTTGAGAATCTGAGGTGGCTGGATTGCCTGAGCTCACAGATTTGAGACCAGGCTGAGCCAGAGGGAGACCTCTTCTCTAAATTAGCCAGATGTTGTAGCAGGCACCTGTAGTCCCAGCTTCTTGGGAGGCTGAGGCAAGAGAGCTGCTTAAACCCAGGAATTTGAGATTGCTGTGTGGTAAGACACCACAGTAATCTACCAAGGGTGACAAAATGACACTGTCTCAAAAAAAAAAAAAAAGTACAAAACAATATATACTATTGTAGATGCAGAGAGAAAGGAATGTTTATACACTGTTGGTTGGACTGCAAATTAGTACAATCTCTTTGGAAAATAGTAAGGAGATTCCAGTAAGAAAACAGTATAAAATAAAGGTAGACTTGCCAGTTGATCCAGTAATACTACTACTGCATATTTACCTAAAGGAAAAGAAGTTATTTTATCAAAAAGACACCTGCACTCAAATTTTTTTTACAGGACAATTGCCAATTGCAAAGATACGGAACAAATTCAAGTTGCCCATCAATTCATGTGTAGATTATCAAAATATGGAATATGTATACCATGAAAAACTACTCAGCCATAAAAAGTATGAATTAATGCCTTTGCAACAATTTGGATGAAACTGGAGACCATAATACTAAGCAAAATATCTATAAACACCACATGTACCTGATATTATATTAGAATTAAGCACACATGTGCACAGAGGGGAGGAAAACTCAGTGGAAATCAAGCAGGATAGAAGGGGACACAGGGGATGGGTGAAAACCTACCTAATAAATATTTTGACCATTTGGGCGGTAAAGACACTTACAGCTCTTACTCAAGCATTATAAAAGTGACCCATGTAACCAAAAACATCTGTACCCCCATAATGTTATGAAATAACAAATAAATTAACAATTTATAAGTAAACCACAGATCAAAGAGGTCACAGGGAAATTTGGAAAATACTATATTTTGAACTAAAAAAGTGAAATCACAACTTATCTAAACTTCAGTTACAACTAAAGTATTAAAATTTATATACTATAGACTTAGTGCCTGTAGCTCAGGAGCTAGGGTGCCAACCACATACACCAGAGCTGGTGGGTTTGAATCCAGCCTGGGCCTGCCAAACAACAACAGCTACAACCAAAAAATAGCCAGGTGTTGTGGCAGGAGCCTGTAGCTATTTGGGAGGCTGAGGCAAGAGAATCACTTAAGCCCAAGAACTGGAGGTTGCTGTGAGCTGTGATGCCATAGTACTCTACCCAGGGCAACATAGTGAGACTCTGTCTTAAAAAAAAAAAAAAATCTATATACTATAAATCCACTTTTAAATGCTTATATTTAACAAAGAAAACTCTGATATCCATGATCAGAGCTTCTATCATAAGAATCCAGTTAAAAAAAAAAAAAAGAAAAATTAAATTCAAAGAAGTAGAAAAAAGAAAAAATAAAGCTAAGAGTAAAAATCTGTAACACAGAAAATGGATCAACAATAGAGAGAACCAATGAAAACAAAAGGCAGATCTTTTAAAAGATCGATTTCATTGATCAATTAAACTTCTAGTTAGGCCAATGAAGAAAAATAGAAATTACCAAAATATTATAAATTAAGAAAAGAATATCACAGTAGAACCTAGTCTTAGAAGGGAATTACAAAAGAATATTAATACTATTAGGTAATATGATCAAGCTTATGCTAATAATTTGACAACACATATGAAGTGACAAAATTAGTAGAAAGACACGCTCTATGAAAACTGACACAAAAAGAAATAGTAAAATTGAATACATTTATATCAATTATCCAAACAGTTTATAATTAAAAATCTTCCACGGAAGGCAACATAAGAAAAAAAAAAATCTTCCCACAAGATAAATTCTATTCTCAGAAAATTCTTAAGAAATCATAAGTAAATCAAACCCATAGACATTAAAATATAATATTATCCACCAAGAATATAAGATTGATTAAGCATTCAAACATCAATATAATGAATATAATATAAACGAGAGAGAGAGAATATAATCCGCTGGCTAAATAGATGCAAAAAAAAAAAGCATTTGTACAAATGCAATACTTACGTGCATTTTTTTAAAAAACTCTAATTTAGGCAAAATAAGAATAGCAAGGAATTTACACAACCAGTAAAGGAAATGTTTAAGAAACCTATAGCAAACATCATATTTAATGGTAAAAACTGAATACTTTCCTCATGAGACTAAAATTAGGCAAGGATATTCCCTCTTACCACTTTGTTCAATATTGTATTAGAAGTTATAGTTAATATAATAACCTAAGACTTACAGCTGTCTATTTCCACTTATCATAATAATCTAAGTAGATAAGTCCTGATGAATCACCTACATAGCTAATAAATTAATTTCACAAGGCATCATAATATAAGGATACAAGATCAATATATATAGTTCAACTCTATCTCTGTTTGCTAGCAAACTACAATTGTAAATATTAAATTAAAAATGTAAACTATACAATAATCAAAATATGAAATACTTAAAAGAAAAATCTACCAAAAATATTCAACACCCATACCCTGAAAACTCTATAACATTGCTCAGAGAAATTAAAGAAAACCTAAATGAGGAAGACATAAACTATGTTAATTGAATAGAGGCATCAAGCCATTTCTTTCCTAACTGATCTATAAACCCAACAAATCCTAGTCAAAATCCCAGAGCTCTAATCTGTAGATATTGACAAGCTAATATAAATTTTTTATGGAAATAGAAAGAAACTAGAATGGCCAATTTTGAATAGCAAAAATGAAAAAAGAGTAAATTTATAGCAATCTAGAAAAAGCAATACTGAAGTAAAAAAATACCAGAGAGAACTCAGGTATAGACTCATACAGACATGGTTAATTGATTTTCAATATAGATAACAAAGTAATTAAATGGGAGAAAGTCTTTTCTACAAATAGTGCTGGAACAGCTGAATAAACAATATGGAAACAGCTGACACTCAACACTTACCTGACACCATACACAAATAAAACTCAGCATGCACACAATGCACACGATTTAAAATACCCAAAAGGTTTGAACAGACACTTCACAAAAAGAAGATACACAAATGATTAACAAGCACCTGAAAAGATATTCAATTATCTTCAGAGGATTTAGAGCAACTTGAATTTTCATACATTGTTGGTAGGAATGTAAAATTCTACTATGGAAAGCCATTTGACAGTCTCTTAAAAAGTTAAAAATATACCAACTATGTGATCCAGAAATTTCACTTTTGGGTGTTTATCTAACAGAAGTAAAAATATATGTCCACAAAGGCTTTTACTTGAGTGGTCATGAATAGATTTATTCTCACAGTTTCCAAAAACTGTGGAGGGGGGAGGAGAAATTACAATTTCTAACACATTACCACAAGTAAATGGATAAATAGAATCTGGCACACCCATAAGATGGAATATAACTCTGCAGCAAAATAAAACAAAAAGAAGCTACTAATGTAGCTATAGCATAGATCAATCTCTTCATTATGCTGAAAGAAAAATACAAAAAAATGCATAAAATGTTCTATTTATATGAAATTCTAGAAAAGGAAAAATTATTTCACTGTGAAAAGAAGTTAATTTGTTGCCTGGGACCAGGGGTAGGGGGAATTGACATATACGCACATTTTGGGGAGTAGTAAAAGTATTCTGTGTCTAGATTTGATGGTATATATGGCTAATAGGCTTATTAAAACCAATTATACTGTACATTTAAGATAAGTGCATTTTATTATATGTAAATCGTACTTCAACAAAATTTGAAGGAAAATAAAGAGAAAACCCAAGTTTGTTTCTCCAATATCTGATCATCTCATTCTTCCGCTCAGTTCTAAACAATTCCCAGAAAACCCCTACCCTACTCTTTCTTCACATGTCCCTATTATTTGCCCTTTATCCTCTTAAGAAGCCACTTCCTTCTTGTAACCTACCATTCATTCAGTCAGTGGAGAAATAGTACATCCAACTATGTGGTAAGGGTCATGTGAAGCCCTGGACAAAGTATCATGCTCACTCTTCTCCAAAACACCCTATGTTCATTCTACTTTCACACTTTATTTTCATTCTATGATTTTGCTTGAAATGTCTCCACCCACCTACCTCCATTTTAAGGTCCATCAACATGACCTACTTCAAATTTTTTTCCCCTGGAGATTAAATCATCTTGTGAATACTGTAGCCTTTATTATACCCACTACCTATTTGATAACCAATGTAGACTAACTACCTTTATTATCTGTACTTTTAGAATAATACATTACAAACCCTTGAGAGCTAGGTCCTCCTACAGTCTCAGCCCTGGCACTCCTTCCTGCCATCAGAAAGCACTCCATGAATACGTATTGATGATGGAATAAGCATGGAGTAGCTTATTTAAACCAATGTTTTCATGGATAACAAGTGAAAAGGCAAGGAGAAAAGTGGGAAACATCTTAAAAGCCTTAAAAATTATTAAAAAAAAAAGAGTAAGAAAATATTAGGTTAAAGTCTAAGTTAAAACAAGAACCCATAGAGCTAAATCAGGTTAAAGACTTAACAGCTGACACTGAAATCAGTGGTTTTGATGGTCTCACAAGATGAGAGAAGCAGAAGTGAAAGTCTGGAATACCCAAGATGTTGACATTTAGTAGGCACTTCAATATTAAGCTAGGATGCCAAAAGAATATATCGTCAAGATAAAAAAGAAATGGAAGTAAACACCCTTACCCATAGAGAACAGAAAGTAAGGCTTTTTTAATGGTAAGCAGAGGAAAGGAGGGAATAGAGAAAAAAATCCTCAGAAAATATAATCTAAAGCCAGAAGCCAACCTCTTGGGCATTTATACCTCAAATTTATATCAAATGGATGATTAACAAAGGCCAAAATAAAACTAAAAATCCTAAATTGAAAATTTAGTTTTAATCTTGCCAGATTAGTAGTATCTTGATATATCTGGAAGAAACAAATACAAATCTTCTCAATAGGATACATCTTTATACTGAAACTAAAACTTCTCATTAACAAAATTTGAAAACCAGTGAACAACATGGTTACACTATGTAGACACACACACTCTCACACACTCACACACATGCACCATGAGCAAAAACCCACAGAAACTACAGAAGCAGAAATAAATCTACAAACATAAACCTAGCATACATGGATCTTTACTATGTTTAAAGAAATAAAATAAAAGCTTGAAGATATATACAGGATACAGAAAACTATAAGAGGATTTGATGTACCCTAGAAATCAGATACATGTTAAATTGAAATTTAACAAAATTAAAACTCAATGTATAATCATCAGTGCCTAGCAAGTAAGTTATTGGGCAATCTGAAAAATGACAGATCAGAGAAGCAATTTTCGACCACTGTCACACACTGATGTATTGTGAGAGGATCTTAGATATGTTGAGAAAAATTTTAACGAGTATTAATTAAATTATTTTTGAAAGAAGTTCAAAACACAGGAAGTATATTCTTTTTTTTTTTACTCTTTTTTTGATCAATATACTTTAAGTGTACTGCAGAAGTTTAACTATAGGTTCAAGTGTGCAATGAGATAAAAAAGGTTGAAAAAGACTGGATTCAAAGTATGTGAAATTAATGATAGAGTACAGGCTGAGAAATGCTGCCATAGAATAAAAAAAACTCTTGCTACAGTGGCTTTTGACAGTTTTATATGCTACAATAATAGAGCTATTTAATTATTTGTAAAAAATTTTTTATTCTGCAAAACAAAATTCAGCAGTAATTAGCCCCCAAATTTCTCATTTTAAACATAAAATAAAGTGTTTCTTTCCTCAAGGAAGTTGATGATGAGCAAATGACTTGCACAAATTATATGTTACCATTATCAATATAACATGGCACCATAGTGCCATTATTACATCAGTGACATAAAGACCTAAAGATACAAATTTGTTAAGAGATTACTGGAATTTTTTCAGAAGTTAGTAGCCAGTAACATCAGCAAGATGTCAGAATAAGAACTTTTGGCCCTCATCTCACCACAGAAACACTAATTTAGGCACCAACCCTCAGGTAAGAATATTTCTGTGGGAACTCCTGGACCCCGATGCAGTAAAAACCCCGTCTGGACTCAAGAAAGAGGGTTAAAAGAACAGCTTCCCCATACCCACATTACCACTTACCCAAGGTAGCACAGAATGGTGCAAAGAAAGGCCCCCTGCAGCCCACAATTTGTCCAACAGAAAAAAGAGAGAGTAAAGTAAGTGCAGAGCCTTCTCAGCCGTGGTGATGCTCCCTAAACACTGAGCGAATCAAAACAGCTGAATTTTATGAGGTGGAAGAAAGGAGCAGGGAGAGGACACAGAAGATCACAGCAACTGAAACTCAGTTTTTAATTGCCAGCCACATAGCCTGCCAACCAGTGTAAAGATCTGCCATGAGCCCCACAGGACAAGTAGCCTATGAATTCATCCAATCAGCCAACACAAGCCTCTAGCACTCTATGCATCACCCCTGTGACTGGTGTCATGCACTACATTCCAGTGCATGGCATCTGCATCCCCCACAGATATGCACAATACCCTGCAGACAGCACAAGACCACAGCAGGTCCAGATCATAGTAGTCAGTTCAATTGATAGATTAAAGAAGAAGTACAAACTTTAACAGTTGAGGGTATGACTCTAGGGAAAGTAAACAAGAGGTTCTCAGCACCAGGCCTAGCTTTGAAAGCTTAAGAAAAGGCACATAACACAAGAACTTCCCTCCAAAGAGGAAACAAGAGTACAGCTGATGCATCCAAAGGAAAGGGCTGAAAGACCCTCATAATCTCTACCCAAGATCTCGTAAAGATGTTTCTCTCCAATAACCAATCAGTAAAGACTAAAGTAGATAATTATTTCTTCCAATGTGAAGACAGCTATGCAAAGATTCAAAGAGCAAGAAAAAACAAAGTTAAACCTGTCATATCTCCTAATTTAAAATTGTGTTACAAAGCTACATTAATCAAAGTAGTAAGATAATGACATAAAAAAGGACACATAAACAAATGAAACCAAATACAGAACTCAGAAATAAACCTAGGATATGTAGTCAATAATTTTTGAAAGGGCAACACCAGACACAATGGGATAAATTCTTCAATAAATGGTTTTGAGAAAACTATATATCCACATGCAAAATTATAAAATTAGATGTTTATCTAACACAATACCGAAAAAAATGACTCAAAATGTATTAAAGACTTACATGTTAAGACCTGAAACCATAAAACTCCCAGAAAAAAAATGAAGGACAAAAGTACATGGACATTAATCTTGAAAATAATTTTTTGTGTATGACACCAAAAGCTCAGACAACAAAAGCAATAACATAAGTAGAAATACGTCAAACTAAAAAGCTTCTGCACAGTGAGGAAAACAATCAACAAAATGCAAAGGCAATAGCTATGGTTTGAATGCATCCCTCATTCCTGCAAATTTCATGAGTTGGAAACTTAATCCCTAAAGGGGCAGTATTGAAAAGCAGGGCCTATCAGAGGCTCTTTCCTCATGAATGGATTCATCAAGTCATAGGTCAATGGGTTTTTCCAAGTAAGCAGGTCTAGGCAAAACTACCTCCAAAGTCTAAGGAAGGTGAAAGGCCAAAGAAACGAGCTGATATTAAATTTATTCAGTTTCTCAAAAAGAGAAAGTAGCCATGTCTCAGGCAGTGGTAAATGAGGCAAGATGGCAGATTCTTGTACTATTACCCGCAAGAACTAGGGCTCATATATTATAGGGAAGGAATATGTAAGACAATTGAAGTTGAAAGGCAAGAATGCTAAGTGAATCTATATAAGGGCAGGATTTATAGGCTGGATTGTTCTTATCCAAAGGCAAGAATTACAGTAACAGTAGATATCTTAGCGGTATTCCTGAAATGGGGGTTAATCAGAAGTCAACCTGGTAGATTAACATCCAAGATGGAGTTACTTTAGCCCCCGTGTGGGTTAATAAATAAATGGGTTCTGGGAGTGGAAGAAGAGAGATGTGAGCAAGCATAATCAGCGACCTCACAATGTAATGCCCGGCCCTGCACTGCTTTGGGACTCTTCAGTGGATCCCCACCAGCACGAAGGCTCTCACAAGATGCATTCCTCTACCTTGGACTTCTTAGCCTCTATAACTTTAAGAAATAAATTCTTTTCTTTATATATCACCCAGTTTTAGATATTCTGTTACAAACAACAGAAAACAGCCTAATATAGCAACCTATGCAATAGTAAATATTTGCACACAATATATCTGATGAGGATTAATACTCAAAATATAAAACAATTTTGAAAGCAGTAAAACTCCAGCAAAAACAAACAATCTGATTTTAAAATGGGTAAGGAACCTGAAAAGACATTTCTCCAAAGAAGACATACAAATAGCCATCAGATATATGAAAGTGTGATCAATATTACCAATCATCAGAGAAACACAAATCAAAACCACAATGAGATATCATTTCACCCTATACAATTGGTTACTATTAAAAAACAAAAGATAAAAGGTATTAGCAAGGATGTGGAGAAAGGGGACCACTTGTACATTCTTGGTGGGAATGGGAATTAATTAAGCTATTATGAAAACAGTATGGAGTTTCACCAAAAGATAAAAATAAATTTCAAAATGATCCAACAATTTCACTTTTGGATATACATTCAAAAAAATTGAAGAACCTTGAAGTGATACCTGAACTGCAATGTTCATTGTAGCATTATTCATAATAGCCCAGATAGAGAAACAAATTAAACGCCCATCAGTGGACGACTAGGTAAAGAAAATGTGGTATATACATACATACATTTAGCCCTAAAAAGAAGGAAGTCCTTAGCCAGGTGTTGTGGTGGGCACTTGTAGTTCCAGCTACTTGGGAGACTGAAGCAAGAAAATAGCTTAAGCCCAAGAGTTCGAGGTTTCTGTGAGCAGTGACACCACAGCACTCTACCAAGGGTGACATAGTCAGACTCTGTCTCAAAAAAAAAAAAAAAGGAAATCCTGCCACTTTCAACAATATAAATGGACATGGAAAATATAATGCTGGGTGAAAAAAGTCAAAAACAGAAAAAAAATATTATATAATCTCACTTACATGTGGAATGTAAAATAGTCAAACTCATACAAGCAGAAAGTAGAAGGGTAGTTGCCAGGGACTTTGAGAGGGAAAGATGGTAAGGAGATTGTTAAAGGGCATAAAGCCCCAGAAAAATAAATAAGTTCAAAGATCTTATATAGCTTAGTGCATCTTGCTAACAACAATTTATTGTATAAAATTTACTCTTAAAATTTACTAAGAGGATAGATGTTATAGTAAGTATTCTTACACACACACAGACATACCCATATGGACACAACATAGTGGTATTAGTAATAAAGAGGGCAGGAAGAAATTTTGGGAAATATAATGTATGTTTGAGGTCTTAATGGTAGTGATGGTTTCATAGGTATATAATTATCTCTTTAATTGATACACTTTTAGGTGTATATGTTATTCATAGATTTTTATTCAATCACACCTCAATAAAGTGGCTTTAAAAATAGTAGCTATTTTAATGTAATCAAATATGACCTTTAACATTAGCATCTCCAGAAAATATATTGTGTTCCATTCTAATTCTGTTTTTTATAAATTGATTTTATTTTTCATTCCAAGATTCTTTTATATGTGTACAAAAAACTAGCTATAGATGTAAAAGGTTTTGATCCCTGTATTAGTTTCCTATTGCTGCTGTAACAAATTACTAGACATTTAGTGGCTTAAAGCTACACCAATTTATTATCATACATTTCTAGAGATCAAAAATATGCTTCACAAAGGAATTATTCATATTCTGGGTGGACAGAGCTGGACAGCATGATATTTCATCATGCTTCACACATTTAAAACTTATAAACTGTTTATTTCTGGAATTTTTCATGTAATATTTTCAGACCACAGTTCACTGTGGGTAATTAAAACTTCAGAAAGTAACACCATGAATAAGGGGAGACTACTGTAAGAGTATAAATAAGATGTAGAAATATTAAGCCAATTTTCAAATTAAAATGGAATAATAAAAATTCAAAACAGGCAGAAAAGGGAAAAATTGAAGAAAAATACAAGTTGAACAAATTGCAATGTGATGTAGGTAGATTTTATTCAAACCATATAAATAGTTACATTAAGGGTAAATGACAGAGAATTTTAATTAAAATACAGAGATATTCGAATTGAATAACAAGAAAATTAAGTTCACAAATATGTTTTTACATTGGCAGCACTGTACAAACAACTCGGTAAGGTTTCATAACCTTAGTATATCAGTGTCTCACAGCTGTGTTCATGTCAACATGTGACAGTGTCTTCCTGAGAGGAGTTCATTATTGTTGCCATTGTAAGAATGTTGGAGCTTGAATTAGAGCAATGAACAAACACTTGTAAATTCTTGTTAAACTTGGCAAAAGTGGACAGGATATCAGGAACATGTTAGTACAAGTTTATGGGGATAATGTCATGAAGGAAACAGCTATTTATATATCAATTAAACATTTTTCTGTGGGGAGAGAAAGTGTCACTAGTGAAGAGAGGTCAGAGCAGCTGGCAACAAGCAGGACTGATGAGAACATTGCAAAAATGTCTTGAGTGTGTAAAAATCCCCATCTGACTATAAGAAACATAGCAGGCCAAGTAAAAGTCAATGGAGAAACAGGAAAATTTTAACAGAAAATCTTAGCATGAGAAAGATGTGGCTCTTGCATCACAACAAAGTACCAGCTCACGCAGCACCATGTACCAGCTCACACAGCACCGTCAGTAGAGGGGTTTTTTATTACAAGTTAATATGAGGGTACAGATGCATATGTTACATTGTTTTCAATTCTAAGGTAATTTTAAGTTGTAATTGAGCCTTTCATCCAGGGCCATGCTGAACACTCTCACATTATCCAGCTTAGGTGAGATCCCACCAATTGCCCCTTTGTGAAGGAGTTTTTAGCCAGTAAACAAATAACTATATTGGAATACCCTCCCCATTCACCTGATCTGGCCCCCAGTGACATTTTTCTTTATCCAAGTATAAAGAAAATATTTAAAGAAAGACATTTTGATGACATTCAGAACATCAAGGGTACAATGACAGCTTTGATGGCCATTCCAGAAAAAGAGTTCCCAAATTGCTTTGAAGGATGGACCAGGCACTGGTGCCAATGCACAGCACAAGGGGAGTTCAGCAATGACGTTATACAGCATTTTTGGAGGATGAGTTTATGAACTTAATTGTCAGGCCTTGTATATAAGGAACTCTCTTAATAAAATGATAGGGAAACATACCATACAAACCCAAGTCAAAAGAAAGTTGTGGTGGCTATATTAATATAAAGTAGCTTTCAAAACAAGAAATATTGTCTGAAATGAAGAGGAAAAATATATTATGCTAAAGAGTACACCAGGATGACATAAAAATCCTAAATGTGTATGTACCTAGAAAAATATTTCAAAACATATAAAGCAAAACTGATAGGACTAATAGGAAGAATATACAAATCTACAACTATTGATAGTGATTTCAACATAACACTTTTAGTAATTGACAGAACAAATAGACAGAAAATTATTAAGGATATAGAAGACTTCAACAAAAATATTAACTGGCAACTCAACAACAACATATTAAACTTTATTTTTAAGTAGATATAGGACATGCAGAAATATGGATAATAATCTGTGCTATGAAACAAACTTCTTCCAATTGACAACTGATATAATACACAGTGCCTGATCTGACCATAACAAAATTAAATTATACATCAATAACAGAAAGATCACTATAAAACCTCTAAATATTTGGATATTAAACCATGTATTTCTAAATACCCCATGGGTCAAGAAGCAACTTTAAAAGAAAATTAGAATATGTTTTAAATTGAATGAAATGGAAAACACAATGTATTATACCTAAGGTGCTAAATAAATGCTTAGGGTGAATCATATGGTACAAAATGCTTCTAAAAAAAGTCTTTGATCAGTTATCTAAGAACAATGACCCAACACCTGTTCCCTCTTCCTTTGCATCAGAGTGAATTCTCTTTAAGGAAGATGCACATGTCCAAAAGATAGATTTTCTAAACACATGCATGTGCATTTTGAAGCCAGACATTATAATCAATTAAGATATATTCCTAGAACATCTGGTCACCAGCCAGGCATCCAATTTAAGAAACATCACTTTAAGCATTGAATTCAACTGCTTTCAGTAACATTTTGCCTCCTTCCTTTGAAAGCAAAAATGTCTGCTTCAAAACTATTGTTTGTATTACAAAGGAAGTTTATTTTTTTATTTACCACAACTTGTTATTTTGTCTTTTTTTTTTAAATCTGACATGAGGGTTATATGACTGGCTGCCAGCTCTCTCCTCCTCGCAGCTGTCCCCTCGGCTGAATCACTTGTCCTCCGATAGCACTTTGGCCAACTCCATTACTTCCCTTCAGGTCTTCCCAGTTGTCAGGAGAGAGAGCCCTTGGTCATTCTTCTGGTCATCCCAGGCTGCGCAACTCAGATGAAGAGCCACAGGCCTGAGAGCAGCTGTGTTCTGGGCTGAGCCAGCAAGCAGAGCCCCAGGACAGAGTGCAGTGTGCATCTTCGTGAGGTCCTGCATGAGCCTCGGCGCCAAGGGCCTTGTCTCTTTTTTTTTTTTTTTTTTTTTTTTTTAAGAGATAGGCTAGCTGTGTCATCCATGGTGGAGAGAAATGGCATGATCATAGCTCAATGCAGCTTCACATTTCTGGGCATGTGAGATCTCCCTGCCTCAGCCTCCTGAAAAACTAGGACTACAGGTTTGCACCACTGCACCTAGCTAATTTTTTTTAGATAGGATCTTGCTGTGTTGCCCAGGCTGGCCTCAAACTCCTGGGATCAAGGGATTCCCCCCACCTCAGTCTCCCAATGTGCTGTTGATACAGGACAAGTGGGCCTCAGCCAGCTCAGCCAAACTGAGCTGGAGGACCTGAGGCCTCTGCCTTGGCGGTGTTGGTGCAGTGGCAGCCAGCAGAGGGAGAAGCAGGCTGGAGTGTAGGCAAGGGCTGGGGCCTCCCATCCCCATGGGAGGAGGCCCCACCTCCCACCCGAGGCTTCAATAGCCAAAGGGGCTCGACTGCTGGGAAGACACCAGCGTCTTGGTGTCTCCTTCCCTTTGTACTTGTCATTGAATGTGGAACCCCCATTTCCTATGCCTAGGTCAATTTCGTGTAAGTTTCCTAGGCCTCAATTCTGTGAATGGTCTGTGTCCATTCATTAACCTTGCGAAAGAGACTGTATCCATTCATTAATGCATTCATTCACCTTGCCCTAAGGGAAGGAACTGTATCCATTCATTTCCTGGCCTCATATAGAAGAAATCCATGCCCCGGTATACATAACCCTAGACAAAGAGCCCCAGGAGACAGACGGGGAAGAGAGCTTTTCTCTCCTGACTTGGGTTTTCTCTCCCTACCAGGAGCTTTAGTGTTTTTGTATTCTTTTCTGTAAATAAATTCTGTCTTAACACTGATCTGTGGTCCACAGCTTTATTCTTCAAATCACTGAGATGAAGAACCTGAAACTCCAGTATCAGATTTGGCGAGCCAGCCAGGAAAGAAGATGAAATTCCGGTATGAGCCACCATGCCCAGCTATTATGTTTTTCTTATAGAAGAAGATAAAAACAAACAAAATATATAATATGAAAGCACAAATAAAATAATGAATTTATTGTTATAAGTAATGTGTCTTGAACTTAAAGTGACCAAGCATCATAGATTACCTAAGACCAATGGGATTCCAGAGATATAAGACTTTGAAGGCTAAAACTGGCAAATCAGGATAGACTGGTGACAATGAGGCATAGATTTCTAATGAACCATAGAGATCTATTTTAACTGAGCAATTAGAAAATAAGTTATTAAAAAATGAAACAATTCAGTGTTTGTCTCATAACACATGTTAACTTGAATTTTTACTTCTTTTCACGATCTAACTTGGTGCTGACAAATGTGTACATTATATCCTCACAGCCTCAGTTCTGGACCCATCGAGGCTTCCTACATTGACTCCATGCATGTTTTCATTTTCTCTCTTTTTTACAGCTACCACTGCTTTATTTCTTGGAATCAGTATCCAAAATTGTTGCAGGAAACATACTTGGGATCCCCAATTCCAATTGACCCCATCTTTCACAAAACGTAACAAAACGACTAGGCCAGACCTGCCCTGCTAGGCTTTCCTTTTCTCTCCCTTTTAGATGGTATAGTCAGCGCAATGGCTCTTGATGCATGAGTAAGTGCCTATGTGTGTCAGTGCGTAAGAATGTGTGTAGGTGGGCTTTGGCAGATACCACAATCACCAAAATTGCTTTTAAAAATTACACAGAGTCCCATCCCTTGAGGACTCTAGTATAATTCCTGGATAACTGAGGTAAGAAGTAGCAAATAATAGCTTGGAAAATGTCTTGCAGTTGATCCTGATATATCTATCAACACAGCTCTACCAATACACACACACGCGGAAGCCCACATGCACACATCCCACTGGAATCACGGTGAACCAATTCTCTATTTCATTATTGCTAGTATTTATTCAAACTTTCATCCTGCCTCCTACTGTTGTAACCCAGCCCTCTTTCCCCTGCCCACTCCTGTTCCCCAGCCCTCACCTGTCCCCCCTACTCCAGCCCATTTCCCTCTCCTCCCTTCTCCCCCCAGAGTCAACTCCGGAACAAGGCAAGTCTCTCCTCCCCACATGGTGGCTGAGAACAGTGCTTCCCATCCACATTCCCAGGCCCCCTCCTTCCCCTGGGGTTGCCAAGAACAAGCTCCAGGTACAAGGATGAAAAGTCCCAAGTTTCACAAAACCCCCAAGTTCTCAGTAGATGAACAATGGTGGAAAACTCACTGAGACTTGATTAATTACTGTTGTATAACCATAACCATTGTAATATGAGATGTATCCATTGTCAACTGAAGCTGCATTAATTATTGTTCCATTGCTGTATCCATGACTACCCAAGCTGTAAACCCCCCCCTTAACCAGCCACATCTTGCTTCTGTAATATGCTTGCCCAAACCCTATAAAAGGCAACTCACCCTCACACCTGGGCTGCTGACTGTCTCTTGGAGCAGTAGCCCCTGCAGCAGGTAAAATAAATTACCAATTAATTAACCTAAGTGGAGGTCTGACTCTCTTTTTCCAGGTCTCCTAAGTTATTTCACTACCAACCACTGTCTCCACACGTATACATGCACATGCAATCATCATGAAGGTATTTCTCTTTTGGAAGACAGACAATAGTGAAATAACAGGCAATTCAAATGATGAAAGTTCATATTCATCCTTAAGGACTCAACCATGCAAATACCCTCCTTGGCATCTACAGCTGTGAAGAGCAATTGCACCTGGTTAAGACTATGTTTTTTATGTATTCTCTTTCCATTAAGAAATATTACCAAGGATGTCCTATAATATACTTATGTAAAGTATTGCTATATTTCATTTTTTTCTGTTACAATTTCCTACACAGAAAAAAAAAAAACTAGGTTTATGTGTCACAGTTATTATTATCAGGCCCAAAGTTGGTTTGGTATGGGATGTGGCAACCTTCCCAGGGTCACTTCAGGAAAGTCCAAGCCCAGAAAAATGGTTTCTGCAAAATACCTGTTGAGTTTATTCACATCCTGGGGATTGGTTTCGTCCATTTGCTTGGACATTAGACAGTGATATCTGAGTTTTTCAAGAATTTTCTTTTCAATCTCACAAAAATGTATGGAGTCTCTAAGTAAAACTCTGTGGATTTATATCAGCATACTCTTCTCATGGGGAAGTGAATTTGGCTGATATCTATAATTCTTTATTATAATATGCCTTAACAGAATGTCTTTTTTAGATTGAGATAGTAATTTCCAATCTAATTGCTTTATTTGGCTCAAAATAGCCATTCTTCTCTATTTCCTTGTACCTGCGAACCTATCATTCTTTTTTTTTAATAAGGTATTTTTCTTTGTATTTAATGATAAGCATTATAAATTATCTGCAATGAATATATGTTAATTTATATAAATATTATGTATCCCAATAAACAGAATTTGGTTCAAAAATTATTCAAGACAGAGATCATCAACTAAGGTAGAAAATTCAACTCAAATATGCAAGAATATCACTATGTTTTCTCTAAATGTGCTTCCTTTTTCTCTTGAACCTATAGTTCCACTCAGTAGCAAATATGAGTTTATTGTGGCTCAAGGGAGGTTGAACACGTCCAGTTAAATACAGCTGAATTTCTTCTGGTTTCAGAAGTCATTTTTAGTAATTCCTGAGTTAAGTCAAAGAACTGAGGATTTCTGCCCATTTATCTCTCCCCAGCTATTTTCAGGATACAAAAGGAAGACTTTAGATGTAGGAGGCCAGCCTGCTCCAGTATTGGCCTCCGTAAGAAAATGCAGATTTTATTATTATTTGGATATGGTGAGGCCCTTATTATTCTTGAAAACAAAAATGTAAAAAATGAATTAATTAATTAATTTAAAAGGGCATAGCAGGGGAAAAAGCCAGAACCCCTGAGATCTGTTGCTTGCTTCTTCCTGGGTAATCCCTGTGCTTTCTAGCAAACTAAACAATGGAGGTTGAAAAGAATTTCAAAGTAAGTACACAAGTGTTCACCAGAATTAACGGTATATTTCTAAAGGTCAAAACAAGCCATAGGACAAGAACCATCTTGTTTTCAGCCACTCAAGTGGTATCATCAATATCTAAGTAAGCAATAGTGGTAGGAAGGTAGCATTCTAGAAATCTTAGTAAACTATCGTTAATATGGCTTCACTAACAGGGAATCCGTGATAATCCAGAGACTGAGCGGAACTTTAACTTTGGGCTCTGAATGAGAATTGAAAATATAAGTATATTTAAAATATTAACCCATTTAAAATGAATGTAAACTGTCTAAGCATTTTATAATATTATTAACAAATTCATAAAGAAGAAAGAAGAATAGTGTCAGAGAAAGAATAGAAGAGAATAGAGCCCTTTTCCTTGACCCAAACATGGGGGCCCATTCTCAAAAAAAATAAGAGGCGGGGGGGTAGAAGAGAACAGGAATCTGTGGCCATTAAGTTCCAATTTGGGATGATGAAAATGTTGTGAAGACAGACATTGGTGATGTTTGCATGACAATGAGAGTGTACCTCACGTTACTGAACTGTCCACTTAGAAATGGCTAAAGTGCTTAAATAAATAGTATCTAGAGCAAACAACTATTTTAAATCTTAGTTTGGCTATTCTGTTTTTCAAAGTAGAACATATGTACTCTTAAAACAGCCTCTAATTTTGAAACATTCTATGGTTCACTTCCACCCAGCACAAACATTTATTCCCAGGCAATCTGGAAGTGGCAGTGGCCCACAGGCCAATCTCAGTAGTCAGACCATCAGGACTAAATCCTCACTCTGCCAGTTTCCAGCTGTGAGAATTGGACAGGTTTCTCACTCTTTCCTTCTGTAAGAGGATGTTGATAACAGTAATTACCTCCTAGGCCCTTTGTGAGATTTAAATGAGTGAATAAATTACAGAGCACTTGGAATAGTCCCTGGCATATACTAAACATTCAATAAATGTAGGCTAACAAGTTTTATATGAGTGTAATAAAAAGTGTTAAACTTTGTTACTATGTAAAACGTTTCTACACCAGTAAAGTAGGGATGGCTATGTTTTAAATAACATACAAGAAAAAATATTGATAAGTAGCCAAGAAAATAGGCTTAAAAAATTGCAAAAGCATCTTTAATAAAACTATTTCAGTTGTGAATGCTTAAAGTTTTATAGATAATTTATTCTTCCATTGTACAAAGATTCTTGCATTCAAGAAGAACATTTATGCATATATGTCCTCTAAGCAGTATCTCAGGCAGGATAATGGCATTTGCCACTTTTCATTTGCAGACTATTAATGGACAACAACTTTAATTGTTATGTATTTATGTTTAAATTTTAATGAAGATATGAATAATCTTAAATTTTTGCTCTGTATACAAAAATGGAATATTAAACTTGCAATGTGTCTAGCCATCTCATTTTCTAGAAGTATGTCAAATGGAATTTATCCCAGGAAATATTTATTTAAAATGGGAATGAGCATGAATAATGAATAATAGAAGTAGCCATTACCTGTTAAAACCATCCCTTGTTACCAAGGAAGAAATATTGTGCTAGTGTCATCATTTCCCTCTTCATAAATCTCTCTGAAGGGACCAGCCTCCCTATCAACTGACACTAACTAATTGTTTACTGTCTATACCCAAATTTTCCCCAACTGTTGACAAACCAATCACAAGGGCACACAGCAGGGGACAGGACCATTTCTTCTACTAATCTTTTAGGCAATTTCTCCCACATATCTTGGCAGGAAGCCTGTAACAGTTTGAACAGAATTGTGCACAATATGTGCAGTGCAGCCAACACTCATTAAGCGCCTTTGTCTCAAGCATCTTGTGAACCACAGTATTGCACCCCTGATGAGCAATGCCTCCAAATGTTATGTTAACATTAAGATCACCAGAAATCATTAATTTACTAGTCAAATTACATCTCTCAGCAGCATTGAGACAATGTTCTAGGGAATAGTCTGCTTATCACCAAGTATAAATGAAATTTTAATGAGTGCTTTCCAGGTATTTCAAACACAGGTTAAGAAGTACTCTAGAAAATACTTAATGACTAATTTATCACAGGATGAGACGTTAACTTAAGCCTAACATATTCTTTTGCATTTTTTCTGATTACAAATAGGATTTTCATAGCACTTGGGTTTCATTAAAAGACCACCTTGGGAGAATTCAGGTAAGTCTTCAATGGTTAGCTCCACCTCCTTTTTATTTTTGTTTGTTCCCAGGTCCACATTTTACATTACATCCAATGCCAGCATGTTCCCATATTCTAGGGCACCTCCTGAATACCCTTCTTATCGCAAAGCTTACTAAGTGCTATTTCCTGTCTTTCTAACTACACTTGAAAATGTACCTGATCAACAAACGATCTCTAGTTAAAAGGCAGGGTGACCTCCTCTAATCTCCTTTGTTAAACACTCTCAAATGGCCCACAGTACCACAGAAGGCAGTTATCACTGTGATTTTACACATATAAATATATTCATTATTTCACATTTCAAAATTATGCTTGCGTTTTCCCTCCCAGATTATACACCAAAAGCTATTAGGCTTTTGGCTGACTTGGCATGAAATCTAGACCATCACCATATACCAAGAGGCATTTAGCAAGAAGCACACAGTCATGATGTGCAAAATTTGATAAACATAATAACAATCTTGTTTAAATGAAATACTAATAAGTTATATTCCTCAACATCAGAGATTTTTTTCGACTAATCTCCTTATTGTTTATCTTTACCTGGGACACATCCTTGACTGATAAGTGAGCAACCCTTTTTCTTTCAATGACAAAAATCAAATAAAGTACATGACAACCTGAGCAATATGGCAAAAATTGATCTTTAAACCTGACAAAAAAAACCCTCAAATCAACAAAAAATAGATCAATTTAGTCATTGACTATGGACAAGGCCATCACACACAGGTCAAAATTCAACTGCATTTTATTTAACAATCAAAAGGTCATTTTTTTCCTTTTGCCATTCACTAAATTCTAGCTTCAGCAAACCTCTCTTACTTCAGTTTCTAAAAGTATTTTAAGAAGATGGCAATGATAACATAGCATTTATTGATTTAGAAAATAATTCTGATCTTCCAAACAGTGATAGCATGACAAAATTTTATGCGTCTTATTTTTAACAGATAATGGGCTAAGATATAAAAACAGATTTTATAAGCATAAAATCCTCTTATTTCAGGTAACATCACAAAATAAAATATAGCTCCATGATCTGCTGATAAACAATATTAAAGAAGGCAAATAAAATGATTTGTATAAGCAGCTGAGCTCATCACTCGACAGAATCCATACGAATGATAGGTCATGTCCTGTAACAGTTTCTGGAAAGCTGGACATGGTGATGTTATAAGATGAGCCTTATTCAGATTCACGACTGATGATTCAGACAAAGTCAGATCAGAAACAAATGAAGGCTGAGAACAACTTCTCAAAAGTCAGGTGCTCAATTTTGTAGCAACTGCAACTTTTTGTTATTAAAAAGAAATGGTTTTTAAAGCCCCAATAAAGAAGGATCAAAAAATATGAAAGATTGCATTAACAGTCCCCCCCCACACACACAAAGTTAGACAAAACAATTATATACAAAGCCTGGAGAAAAAGACAGACTGCACGAAGTGTGTAATGAAACATGATGGAGGGATGACTCTGAAACCATACCCCCCGGGACCAAATTCTACGTGTAGTGTCTTCCAGCTGGGCAGTTCGGGAAAGTGAACCTCCCTGGCTTCCTTTCTCTCAATTGTCATGGAGGTATAATAATGCACTGTGTCCCAACGGTCTCCCCTAAAGTCAGGGAAAATGGGAAATAGTACCCAACGGACCTTTATTTACAAAATATTCATTACAAAATTGTACAAAGAAGTGGCTGACACCTAGAGAATTGAGTATCTTGTAAAAATCTGCAATAAATAGTTTGTAAATAAAGGTACTTTTAACTATAATGTCCCATTTTTGCTATGTATGGTGGCTTTAGGAGTGACCTTTGGGACACCTTGTAATATATGCCTAAAAATCTTTCGTGTTAACATAGATACAGCTCTTAGAATAGTGAGGGTACGTGTGAAGTATTAGATGTGTTTCTTACTATTATTCCTAGTAAGTTTTCAAGCCACTAGTGCATTTCCTATGCCATCACATGTTTAGTTTGCGTCTGTCTCTCTCATTTGTGGCTCTGATGGCTAAGCCAAAAGAGGTAAGAAGTAAGAAGTTCAGTGTCTGCCCAGATCCCTGGGAGGATGAGCCCTATTCCAGGGAAACATTCTTTTTAGAGGAGCCATAGAAAGTCCCCAATATGGCAAGTGCTCCAGGGATGAATAATGGTCTTCAAGTTAAAAAGAAGACATTTCAAAGTATTAACAGTACCATGATAAATAACTTTGAAACTTAATTGCAAACAATAGGGATGGCAATATCTAATAGGATAATTCTCTGACATGTGTGCTATTTAAAGGTTAGTCCCAGGAAGCTACAAAATATGTTTTTTACATATTGCTAATTTGGGTAAAGAGGGACAGCAGTATCTATATGAAAATTGTGCAAAGAGACCATATTGCAAATATATTCTATAGCTATGTTGCCCATTTTACCGCTGTGTGTCTAATGAACAGGAGAGCTCCAGTCTTTATTAATACCCTGCAAGACTAGCATTTGCTATACTAAGGAATCATCAGGAAAGGCCGGGGGAGCGCCCACAAGTCACTCACAATTCTAATCAGCACATTTACCACTGACACATGGATTTAAAAATTGACCAACAAGGAATCAGACACCTGTATCATCATATCTGAAACATTCCAGGAATGAAATGTAAAATGGTCACTAGGAATGTCCTGGCAAAAATGTATTTTGAGCAAGAAAACATTTCAAAACTACTTTTGCTGTGTCCTTTTGTTTCAAGCACTTGGCCCGAATAGTCCTGCCTTGTAAGTATTCTCCCACTGGGACAGGCTGGTCAAGGATATTTCAAAAACAGTCGTGTCATTTTAACGAACCCATTCCTGTTATTCCCTAAGGAAAAAGCTTGCATACAGACTTTCTTTCAAAGATCTTTGACAACAGGTGTGTTAATAAGGTAGTTAATATCACACTTTGTATGTACTTAACACTATGTGTTAGATAATAAATGCAATGATGATCTATGGAAGAGCTGTCATAATTATCAATTTTCAGATTTTTTTCGGAGGGGTCTGTTGGCATTAGGGAGCATTAGTGGGCAAAAATCACATTCCCCTCCAGCACGACTTCTACCATAGCTTTCTAGAGACACCAAATGTTACAAACCTCCTGGGGATGGAAATAGTTTTGCGATCATGGACGAGGACTCATCTGGTGCCTTTGCACCTAACGGTCCTCAACAGAATCGTTTCTACACTGATTATTTCTGAGGCTATTCTATTTTGGAATGATTTCTCTGGCTAAGACTTATGTTGAAGAAAACCACAAAGATAAGGAAAATGTTATGCCTTCCCATTATTTACCAGCATGTTCTTCTAGGAATAGGCCAGTTGTTTTTCCTTATGGAAGATTCTTCGTATGGAAAACTATTTTAGACGTGCAAAGGTATTATTTTCCAAATGAATTATGACAGGACTTTTGTGAAGATGCTTAAATTGTCTACATGAGGAACATCGTTTCAGATTTTACAAGGATTTTTCAATCCTACCTTTAAAAAATTTCAAAAGAAGGCATCATGGTCAGGATCATATTGGCTAAATGAAAAACTGATGCAATTATCTCCTACATATAGCCTTTAAAAGAAATTATCTTTATTCAGTGCTCCAGATAACTTGCATAAAAACAACACTTGAAGTTTAATTCAACTAGGAAACTGCACCTTCCTACAGCTACTTATTTATATAAACTTGACCTTACACAATACAGCAGAAATATAGATTTTATGTAAACAAGATAATTAATATATTAACACTTAGTGGTTCTAATTCTAGTGATTGCTTAGGTAACTAGGTTTTATTTCACTTTCCTTGCTGATAAGAAAAAAATAATTGCTGAGCGCACTGGCTCACGCCTATAATCATAGCACTTTGGGAGGTGGAGGCAGGTAGATTGCCTGTGCTTAGGGGTTTGAGACCAGCCTGAGCAAGAGCAAGACACCATCTCTAAAAATAACCAGGTGTGATGGCAGGCACCTGTAGTCCCAGCTACTCAGGAGGCTGAAGCGAGAGAATCGCTCAAGCCAGAGTTTGAGGTTGCTGTGAGCTATGATGCCACAGTACTCTACCACATGCAACAAAGTGAGACTCTGTCTCAAAAAAGAAAAAATAATTATTAGTGATAGATTAATAAGATAACTTTAAAATCATGTGTCTGACAGTTGAAGGTAAAGTTTATGCTATATCAGTTCAAATTTTACTGCTTTTTTAATAATTTGTAAATCATGTTGACACTTTTAAGAAAAATGTCCATATTATCTAAGCTTAAATTTTACTGCTTTATTATTTCTATTATATATTTTGGAAATGGAAATCTTTTGACCTTAAAATAACCAGGTAATAAAAGAAAGTAGTAAAAGAAATTGAAAAGCCAGGCATCTGACTCTTTATTTCAAACCATTAAGATGAAAGTCAGGAAAAAAAAAAAAAAAAGATGACTTCCACTCATAACCAGTTGAAAAAAGAAGCAGATTCCTCTTTATCTTGAAAGTGGATATCGAGGCCAGGAAGACAAAACCTGGATATGCTCTGGTTGGTCAGTATAATGGGTAGTTACCATTGGACTGATATTTTTGAAAGCTTAGCCCAGATGGCACTACCTTTGCCATTTTGTATGAGAAATTACTTGGGCAATCATTAAACTTATTTCCAAAAAGAAATGCTTACTATTTTCTGAAACATTATGATACAAACACTGTATCATGAAGCAAGGTAGGAAAAGATAAGGCATCCTCTACTTTGAAATCTGAATCACATTGTAATGATAACAATGGGTCTGCTTTTTATTATATCAGTGGTAACATAACATTGAAAAATCTTGTTAGGAAAAAAAATCCAAAAAGAAGATGAAGAAACATGCCAGAAATGTTTCAAATACACTGTGGAAAGAAATTAAAATTTTAAAAAATAGGAGTCCTTTACATAAAAATTGCCTTGGCGTTTTAACAAGCCTTTGTTGTTGGCACTCACAATATTTCAACTATTACCATATTGCCCGCTAATCATTACTAAGTAAAATTGCTAATGAGAAAAACTATGCTTATTTATATGGAAACATCCAGGCAAGGAGTTTAAAAGTATAAAACTTTACTCTTGATATACTAAATCAAATAAACATTAAATCAATACTAATCCTGAGAGGTAACTAAAATATAAAAATACTGTTTAATATATCTAAATCTATTTCTGCTCTGTGAGTATTCTTTTCTGCTCAGCTCCCTGCACAAACTCAACCTCTCTTCAAGCTTATTTAAACATATCAATTGTTTCTGAGTTTAATTAGGAGATGGCATTATAAAATGTTACCCATTAAGGGAGTTACTTACTAGCATACATGGCTTTAAGCAGATCCCAAAGCCAAGCCTTGTCAGAGGGGAATTCTCTGGACCTCCCCTCTTCTAAATCTATCTCACTGCAGTGATGAGGGAAAGGCCAGGACCCTGAAATATTGCTTATCCTCCATGTTGGACTTTTCCGAGTTACAGTCCAGATTCCCCCTGCAATAGTTTCCATTATCACATCTATTATGTACTATTTTTTAATTTATTGTTAGGGATTCATTAAGGGTACAAGAAACCAGGTTACACTGATTGTATTAGGTAATTCCCTCTTACAATGGTGTCTTGCCCCCCACAAAGGTGCATCACACACCAAGACTCCACCCCCTTCCTTCTTTTCCTTTCTCTGCTCTTCCTTCTCCGACCCCCCTCCCACCTTGTACTAGGTCATTAATTGTCCTCATATCAAAATTGAATACACAGTATTTATGCTTTTCCATTCTTGGAATGCTTTACTAAGAATAATGTGTTCCGCTTCCATCCAGGTTAAAATAAAGGATGTAGAGTCTCCATTTTTTTAATCACTGAATAGTATTATTTTATAACTTATGTTTACAGGAGGAAATATGAAGTCCTTGCCCACCAAGCAGACCTAACTTCTAAAATTAAGATATTTTTATCTTCTATGTATTTTTTGGTCAAAAATGTTGGCCTTCGATTAAAAAGTAAAGGAATCAAATGAAGCAAAGCATCAAAAATACATTTAGGCATGAGTTTAGAAGGTCAAGGACATTGTCTTAGGAGAGAACTTCCACCCCTAACAAATTGAAGTGTGTTTTCTCTAACTAGTTCCTTAACTGAAATGAAAAGGTAATTTGGATCATTTCTTGAATATACCAAAGCATTAAGTAAATTCAGCCAAACAGCCATAAGTGTAAAACAAGCAATTAATATAATTTGTATTAATTATACACATATCCACTGCAATTATGTCCATGGAGCTTGAAATGTTATGTGTCAGGTTAGTATACTACTGCTGCTTTTAGAGAAGCTATGAATTTCTACACTCAGAAGCACTAAGCATGCCTGAAAGGTGTCGACACTGTCATCAGCTACGTTTGCAGATGACTCTGGTATCACAAGCTAAAAGCCACATCGTGCCACATCTCACATATAAAGCCATGGTTTAACTCCAGCCTACTACTCTGGTTAAGAACAATTAGATAAACAAGCATAATTTATGCCTTATATTACATTAAGAACTGGTGAACTGAGGTTGTTAATTTGCATATAGGGTCATGAGGGGAAGGATATGCTGAACTGTCTTTCAGAACACTGAGTCCTGAAATCTATTTTTATGGATGAGTCCTTTGAGATACCTTCTGGTAGGGCTCAAATTATTAAACCAAAACACCAACAGTCTATTACAAAGAAGGAGTTTGACTATGTGAATGAAACAACACAAAAAATCCTGGGGGTTAGAGGACTGCTTTAAAATGAGGATGAGAAAATTGTGTATCTTTCACATATTACCAAAATATAACTTCAGGAACATCTATCTCTGTTTTGGCTTCTGCCATTTTAAGTTTTAGTCAAAAATTATTGCTCAGTCTTGTCTTTTTCTCTTCTCATGGTAGAGCTATATCTCATGTGATGTAACAAGATGAAGGCTGTTAAGGCAGCGCTCAAAATGTAAGGTCTCTAGAAAGCCATATCTTCAGCTGTACCAAGTCCTCCCTGCGGGGCCATGTTCAGACACATGAGCCAAACATAGACCATGTGTCTTCCTCCTCTTGGACAAACTGAAGAACAAAAACACTGGCTGCGGGGGAAGACAGTAAATCAACATTAGGCCTATCAAAGCAACTTCATCATTTCAGAACAAATCACTGAATTTTATGCAATGGAATTACCCAAAATTATCTATCGTTATCAAGTGATCATGTTGGTAATAGATAATATTTAAATTATACTTTATCTTCGATTTAGAAACTGTGGTTATTTACTGTCACATGTTTTAAACAATGAACGGAACCCGTCATGTAAGTGCAAAGCATCAAAAATATAACCTGCTTGCTCTTCCAGAGGGCAGCTCGACTGTGAAGTAATCTGGGAAACCACCAAGGACCCCACAAATGAAGTTTCAAATAGCACAGTCAATTTCACTTTCACCTAACAAACTCAAGAATAAAATTTAACTTTCCCAAGGTTAAAGAAAATGAGTATTTTGCTTCCTTCTATTAGAATTCTAAATAACAAGAAAAACAAGTGTACCACCAACTAAGGGGATTGTGAAATCAAGAAATGTCTTTCTCTGGGAGTCTCAGTAATTCTAGAACCACCTTTATTTCGATAATAGGAGAGGAAAATGATCAGCCTTAGGTGGTATATCCAATCATGTCCACCAAGGTATGAATTTCAGCTCAGAATTCTGTCATTTATTCCACTCGCTAAATTCTTTAAGAATAAATCTATTCCCTAATACCATGTGCACAAATGATGGTAACTGCCTTGGAAAAAGCAAAAAGCAAAAACATACATTTCTTTGATCGAGTGATCCAGTTCCTTAGAAAATATCCTCTGGAAATAATATTAAAAACAACAGCATAAAAATAAACATATGTACACACATGCTCAGTGCACTGCTATTTTAAGAGAAAAATAATTTTAAACTTGCTAAATTATGTAATATTCATTATGTGGCATATTACACAGCTATTAAAATTATGAAAAGGTCTATGTTATATAAAACAAGCAAAAGACAATATTAGGAGCTACTGTTTCTGTTTGTCCATCTCTCAGGGCTACCTGACAATCTATCCCAACTTTCTTGTGAATTCCCGCTCTGGTCACTACTAATCTCCTAAGGGTTCAGTCTGTGCCACTATGAACCTATTATTTTGGGGGACATCAATAAGAGGCAAAATAAACTCAGTTTTCTCTGCCATTGCCCTCCATTTCCTCACCACCGCTCCTGTCCCTCCCTCCCCTCAAACTATCTCACATGCTTTGTTTCTTTTCTTGTATCCTCTAGTCAGAAATTTGGAAGTCTTCTCTTTCCCCTAAAAGTTACCTCCTAACTATTCATTGCTTTAGGAGCCAGAGTTCGGCCCTCTCTCCTCCCCAGAGCGGCTTAGTTCAGATCCTCATGTTCTCTTCCTGAGACTCCTGCCATTGCTGCCCTCCCCATCTTTCCGCTTTCAGTTCCTCGGCAGCACAGTTCACCACCACCCACCCCCCCAACCTTTGCACCATGTGCTTTTTTCAAAAATATTATTTCTGGTCACATCACCACTTTCTCTTTAAAGTCACTGATTCCTTCAGAGTGAGGAGAGGCTCAAATAGTTTGCACGGCTTGCCAGAACATTCCTGCCCCCCTCCTTTTCCCAACAGCCTCATTTCTCACTGTTATGCAGGATACGCTTATTCCGAAGGCACTGAACTGTTTGCATCTCTCCTAGATTCCACAGCCCATTGAAAACTCCGCCTGCAATGTTTTTGCTCATTGTTCTCTTTGGTCTTCTGTGGGCCAATTTACAATTTCAAACGTACTCTTTACATACTTCTAAGTTAACGGTTTACGTGTGTGTCTTTCACGGTCTATAATCTCCTCTGGCCAGGCCGTGTGTCATACTCATTTTGAGAGGTATTTAGTAGAGACTTGAGACATACCCCTTGAAGTAAGGAACAAATAAATGAATAGGTAAATTAAGGACCTAAAATTATGCAAATTATACATACATGTGGTTAAAGACTGAAAGCAAATTTAGGAAAATTAAAACAGCGAGGTTCTGAACTTTCTAATTTTAGTTAATTGTTTAACAAATTACAATTAAAAAAGAGAAATCTTCAAAATCCATAGTGAAAGCCTATTAGAGAAACATTCACTGAAGACTGAATGCTGATTAAAAATATTCTGGTTGCTCATAATACTGGCAACTTTTTATATGGTAGGACAAAGTTGGTAGAGACCTTTTTTTGAGCAAATTTTTAGACCAAGTAGATTTCCTGTGTTAAGAATGATTGGCCCAAAGTCACAATGTATTCCAAATCATTCAAGATATGAAAATTTTGGAGTGCTTTTTTTTTCCTTATTTAAAGTGAATAGGCAATTTACAAAAGGTGAGCTTAAGGTTTCCATCCCAAGTAGTAACCTTTGCATGTTCGTATACACAGTTCTGTCTCTGTGCAGAATGTAAAATTGCAAACGGGACTGAACGGCTCATCAATCAAACATCAAGTCCTAACAGAATCCACGAAACATTTTGCATTTCCAATTATGCTATATCACTTTACATATCCCAAGATCCCTAGCACATAAAACAATTTCTCACAGAGAATAAAATATCATGTGCTTTAAAATTCTATATATACAAGTACGTCTATGTATTTATAAATATAAATTAGAGAAGAATAGCAAGAAGGCGCTAACAAAGATTCTTTTTTTATCCACCATGATTAGTCGTATATCTCAATTGATACCACTTTCCATTACAATATCCTTTGCCCTTGACTTTACCATTAAAGTTAGAGTAGAAAAAACATTAATAATAAACCTTTCATTACTACTGATGCATAAAATAATATAGAAGCAGAAGCCTAAATATTTTTTAGTGCTTACTTAAACTACATGATAGCCCACTTTGCTGACTGAAATTCTCCCATAGTGGCCGCAAATGCTAGGAACTAAAAAAGGCTTTGGAGAACATCTAGTCCAGTGCTTTGAACCATGAATCCTATAATGTAGAAAATGGCATTATTTAATCAGGATACAGTGGGAGGGGAGAGGCTAATGGTGAGAAACTATAGATTACTGCTCAAATTCTGAGGCATCAAAACTTCAGGGAGTTGGGTCCCACCTATGGCTCAGTGAGTAGGGTGCTGGCCCCATATACTGAGGGTGGTGGGTTCAAGTCCATCCCTGGCCAAACTGCAACAGAAAAAGAGCCAGGCATTGTGGGGGGCACCTGTAGTCCCAGCTACTCGTGCACAGCTACTCTCGAGGCTGAGGAAAGAGAATTGCCTAAGCCCAAGAGCTAGAGGTTGCTGCGAGCTGTGACCCCCATGCCCAGGACAACAAAGTGACACCCTGCCTCAAAAAAAAAAAAAAAAAACTTCAGGGAGTTTAGAAAAGGAACCATACAAATCCTGTAATGTGGCTCGGTGCCTGTGGCTCAATCAGCTAGGGCGCCAGCCATGTACACCTGAGGTGGCGGGTTCAAATCCCCAGTCCGGGCCTGCCAAACAACAATGATGGCTGCAACCAAAAAACGGCCAGGCGTTGTGGCAGGCGCCTGTGGTCCCAGCTACTTGGGAGGCGGAGGCAGGAGACTCGCTTAAGCCCAGGAGTTGGAGGTTGCTATGAGCTGTGATGCCATGGCACTCTACCCAGGGGGACAGCTTGAGGCTCCGTCTCAAAAAAAAAAAAAAAAA
>CAUYQV010113656.1:0-18010 GCA_963574575.1 Galagoides demidoff
CTACAGAATTGGCTCGGCGCTTGTGGCTCAATCGGCTAAGGCGCCAGCCACGTACACCTAAGGTGGCGGGTTCGAATCCTCAGCCTGGGCCTGCCAAACAACAATGATGGCTGCAACCAAAAAATGGCCGGGTGTTGTGGCAGGCACCTGTGGTCCCAGCTACTTGGGAGGCAGAGGCAGGAGGCTCACTTGAGCCCAGGAGTTGGAGGTTGCTATGAGCTGTGATGCCATGGCACTCTACCCAGGGGGATAGCTTGAGGCTCTGTCTCAAAAAAAAAAAGAAACTACAGAATTTCTAAAACATATTACTTCTTTAGCTAAATTTCAACAAAGCTTTAAAAACCTACCAACTACATTTTCACATTCAACACTAAAGGAGCTTTTCTGTCCTGGAGATCTAGTCATGATCAAAACTCTTCCCTCCAATTCACCTTCCCTAACCCCAACTTGGGAAGGTCTCTTTTCTGTACCTTGTCTTCTTCTACAGCTATAAAAGTTATGGGAATAGCTTCCTGGATACAGGAGAAAAATCCTGGAACTCACCACCTTCCACAGAAGCAGACCATGAAGAGAATCAACCACAGTCCACCTACATTTGTGAGCCTAAAGAAAATTTAAAGTTACTATTTATTTTTTTTTTGAAACTGTTTCATTATATCGCCCTCTGTAGAGTGCCCTTGCATCACAGATCACAGAAACCTCCACCTCTTGGGCTCAGGCAATTCTCTTGCCTCAGCCTCCCAAGTAGCTGAGACCACAGGCGCCTGCCATAACGCCGGGTCATTTTTTGGTTGTAGTTGTCATTGTTGTTTTAGCAGGCCAGGGCTGGGCTCAAACCTGCCACCTTTGGCATATGCAGCTGGCATCCTACTTACTGAGCTACAGGTGCCAAGTCTAAAGTTACTATTTAGAAGACAGTAAGAAAAGTGTTAATACAGTTTTCTTGTTAACATCACTGAGTTTGTTCTTCTAACTTGACACTGTAATTAACCCCCTCCTCTCATTGTTCTACCCTTGCCTTTTAATTTTTTTTTTTTTTTGGAGACAGAGCCTCAAGGTATCCCCTGGGTAGAGTGCCGTGGCATCTCAGCTCACAACAACCTCCAACTCCTGGGCTCAAGCGAGTCTCCTGCCTCAGCCTCCCAAGTAGCTGGGACCACAGGTGCCGGCCACAACACCCGGCTATTTTTTGGTTGCAGCCATCATTGTTGTTTTTGGCAGACCCGGGCTGGATTTGAACTCGCCACCTTAGCCACTTGAGCCGCAGGGGCTGAGCCATACCCTTGCCTTTTAATGTGCTAATCAGATCTGTGTCTTCCAGAACTATCAAACCACACACAGTAAAGATGGTTCCAGTCCAAGACCTGATTCTATCATGGACCCCTGGATCACGTAACCTCCATAGACACTCTACCTGCCCTTTCCTATCACCCCCTGACTCAGAAGGAAGCCGTTAGATTGAGTCTTGTCCTTTCCCCCTAATAGCAGTTAGTTTCTGTTCGAAGAGGGAGAGTTGATACACGACAGGTGACACCCCAGCCAGCTTGGTGGAGCTGGGGTTGCGGGGCACAGTCTGGCTTGTTGGTGTTAGTGCGGTGGCAGCAAGCAGAGGAACCAGCAGGTTGTTGGGTAGGCAGGGAAGCCCCTCAGGAGGATCCAGTAGCTGGAGGGGCCAGACAACTGCTGGGGAGACACCAGCACCTTACGTTTCCCTCCCCTTGCACTTGGGGCTGGACAGAGAACCCCCATCTCCTAGCGCCGGGAATTTAAGGAATTGTACCCAGACACACTGTCCCAGAAACGCTAAATGAAACTACGGAGGGCCCGTGCGACTATATATACACCAAGACAAACAGCCCCGGGAAAGACATACACAGAGAGAGAGAGACCTTTTCTCTCCCAACTTGGGTTTTCTCTCCCTGTCAGAAGCTTTGGTGTTTTTGTGTTCTATCCTGTAAATAAATCCTTTCTAACAACTGATCTGTGGTCCGCGGATTCATTCTTCGAATCACCGAGACCAAGAACCTACTAATTAGGTCAGGATCCTCTCCTAGCGACCCTTCCCTTATCACATCACAACATGGGGAGACAAGGGGCTGTGGGCTCAGAGCTACACCGACAAGGTTCCGGGATGAGGCCTAAGTCCATGTGCAGAGACCCGGCGGGACGCCCACGGTCCCAGCTGCCTGCCCAGCCTTACCCTGTGACCACAGGAGACCGAGGGCCAAGAGGCGCCACCGGTGAAGTCGAGTATCAAGACCCTGGAGCTGAGGTTGGAGGTCTGGGTCCCGCCAAAGCGGCTTCCATTGAGTTCAACCAACCTCTCCCCCCTCGAGGAGCCCAGCCCGGTACGCTCACCATTTCCCAGATGCCAAAGTACCCGGGTGTTCTCCCTATAAATCTCCCGGTACTTGCAGGGTGACAGAAGAAGTGGTACAGACAACCGTGCACTCCCAGAGACCAACAGCGAAGCGTACACAGCAGGTCCTCCCGGGCGAAAAAGAAAAGGCACAGCGCCATGTTCCGGAAACCGCCTCCTTACTTCCGGTTGTGAACCTGATTGGTGGACACGCCCCACCTCCTTGCCTGTGATTGGATAAGGCTCTAGGTCCCACCCCCTCTGGCTATAAGTGACAGGAGACCCGTAATCAGACAAGGAACTGAGACCAAGTAACGGGGTTTTTCTGTAGCTCTTTTTATTGATTGATTGATTGATTGATTGATTTTTGATGCAGAGTCTCACTTTGCCGCCCTTGCTAGAGTGCTGAGGTATCATAGCTCACATCAACTTGAATCTCTTGGGCGAAATCGATTCTTTCTCTCTCTTTTTTTTTAGAGACAGTCTCACTTTGCCACCCTCGGTAGAGGGCGGTGGCGTCACAGCTCACAGCATCCTCCAAGTCTTGGGCTTAAGCGATTCTCTTGCCTCAGCCTCCCGAGTAGCTGGGACTATCGGCGCCCACCATAAGGCCTGGCTACTTTTACAGACGGGGGTCTTGCTCTTGCTCGGGCTTATCTGGAATTCGTAGCTCTTTATAGACAGGGATTTGCTTCTGCTTGGAGACCTAGCGGTGCCTGAGAAACATTTATATTTATATTTAACCTTCAATATAAATGACATATTTTTGTGAATTTTATATGTATATATGTATATGTATACACACACACAGAGTAAGTATCTTATTCACACATAAAAGTAATGTGAAATATTTTAACGTTGAAGATTTTGTAATCTTTCTGACCTCTGGTCTTTTCAGTAGGCACCCAAAGCTTTGAAAATGCAGGCCAGGAGTAGTGGCTCACGCCTGTAATCTCAGCACTCTGGGAGGCGGAGACGGGTGTATTGCTTGAGCTCACAAGTTCCAGGCCAGCCTGAGTAAAAAGTGAGACCCCGACTCCACTAAAAATAGGAAAACTGAGGCAAGAGGATCGTTTGCCCTGGAGTTGGTGGTTGCCGTGAGCCAGGGTGCGATGGCTGTCACCCTACTCTACCTAGGGTGACAGCTTAAGACTCTGCCTCAAAAAGAAAGAATTATGTTTTTATATTTGATCAATGTAAAATTATGGGTTTTTTTTGTATTGTACCTTTGAAACTCATTCTATGTTTTTTTATTTTTATTTTTTTAAGACAGAGCCTCAAGCTGTTCCCCTGGGTAGAGCGCTATGGCTTCACTGCTCACAGCAACGTCCAACTCCTGGGCTCAAGCAAGTCTCCTGCCTCTGCCTCCCAAGTAGCTGGGACCACAGGTGCCGGCCACAAGGCCCGGCTTTTTTTTTTTTTTTTTGGTTGCAGCCATTATTGTTGTTTGGCGGCCTGGGCTGGATTCGAACCCACCACCTTAGGTGTATGTGGCTGGCGCCTTAGCCACTTGAGCCACAGGCACCGAGCCTTCCACACTGCTGACTGTATAAGTACACTACATAAAACTATGTATGGTACATAATACTTGATAATAATAATTAACAACTATGTTACTGGTTTATGTATTTACTATACTATACTTCTTATCATGCTTTTAGGGTATACTCCTTCTACTTATAAATAGAAAAAGGCTGCTGTAAAACAGTATTCCATGTTAGCTCATACATCCTGTGTTTACCAAGACTCATGATTGCATCATTTTCTCTTGTGCTTGATTGAATCTCTTGTTCTTGGTTCATCATGGCCCCCAAGTGTACAAGATCCATGGCTAATGTTGCCAGTAAGAAGTCAGTAAGTAGAGTGACTGAGCTGGAAACTAAACTAAAAGTGAGTCAGGACTAGGAAGGTGAAAAACGAGTGATGGTTCTTGCTCTCTGGACAGGGACGTCCCATTCCACCATAGCTACAATCTTTGAAAACAAGAACAAAGCGACAGGAGCTCTTAAAGGATCTACTTCACTGAAGGCAGTGAGAGAAAGAAAAATTCAAGAAAGGCCTGGTTCGGCGCCTGTGGCTCAAGCGGCTAAGGCGCCAGCCACATACACCCAAGGTGGCAGGTTCGAATCCCCAGCCCGGGCCCGCCAAACAACAATAATGGCTGCAACCAAAAAATGGCCAGGCATTGTGGCAGGCGCTTGTGGTCCCAGCTACTTGGGAGGCTGAGGCAGGAGACTCGCTTGAGCCCAGGAGTTGGAGGTTGCTATGAGCTGTGATGCCATGGCACTCTACCCAGGGGGATAGCTTGAGGATCTGTCTCAAAAAAAAAAAAAAAGAAAAAGAAAAAGAAAGGCCTGTATCAGACCTGGGGAAAAGTCTAATGACCCGGTTTAAAGACCAGACACAGAAGCATATCCCTCTCTGCACTGTCATGATCACAGCCAAAGCAAAAGGGTTGTTTGCGATGTTGAAAGAAAAGGCTAGTTCTGCCCATGATGTTGAGTTTACTGCTAGCACTGCGTGGTTTAAACGATTTAAGAATTGTTAGTCATTACATAATGTTAAAGTCAGTAGTGAGTCTGGAAAGGCAGCTAGAGAATTTTCAGAAACTCTAGATGAGCTGAGTGTAGAGGAAAATTACTGCCAGAGCAAATCTTTGATATGGATGAAACTCCCCATTCTGGAAACAGATGCTTGAAAGGACTTTCATCCATACAGAGGCTAAGTCAATGCCAGGTTTCAAGGCTTTTAAGGACAAGAAAACAGTCTTGCTCTGGGGCAATGTTGCAGGCTACACACAAAAAAGAGTGACATCTCCTCAAGAAGGTCCCCAGGCCTGTCCTTCAGGAGGTATTCCAGAAGGAGACATTGTTGTCATGGGACTTGAGCTCCCTGCATGCTGTTGCCTCTGAAGACCTCCAATAGGACAAGATGCGAAGGTGGAGGACAGGGACGCAGGTGATCCTGACCCCGCCTAGGCCAAGGCTGCTGAGTGCTTGTGTCTTAGTTTTAACAAAAAAGCTTAAAAGGTAAAAATAAAAAGTTTTAAAATAGAAAAAAAAAAAGCTTACAGGATAAGGATGTAAAGAAAGAAAATATTTTTGTACAGCTGTACAATGTGTGTGTTTTAAGGTGTTTGTGCTTTGATGAGTCAACATTTTTAAAAATTAAAAAGTTTATAAAGAAAAGTTCCAGTAAGCTAATTTATTATTGAAGAAGAATTTGTAAGAGATTTAATGTGGCCTATCAGCAGTGTTTACAAAGTCTACAGTCATGTACAGTAATGTCCCAGGACTTCACACTCACTCGCCACTTTCTGACTGACCCAGAACTTGCAGGAGCTTCCAGTCCTGGGGGCTCCATTCATGCTAAGAGCTCTATGCACGTGTAACTTTCTTTAAATCTTTTGTGCTCTAATTTTACTGTACCTTTTCTCTGGTTAGATATGTTTAGGTACACAAATACTCACCACTGCGCTCCAGTTGCCTACAATACTTAGCCCTGTAACATGCCCAGGAGCAATAGGCTATACCATGCAGCCTAGGGACATAGGAGGCTACACCATTAGGTCTGTGTCCCTACACTCTGGGATGTCCAATGATGACTAAGTCACCTAAGGACATGTTTCTCAGAGCAGGTCCCCGTCCTCGAGCCACATATGACTGTATTTGCTCCTTGAGGACAGAGGCTTTGGTTGCTTGTTTTTCACAGAATATCACAGCACATAAAATGTACCTAAAACATGACAAAAGCAACCGGTATATATGTGTCAAAAGGAATTAATGAGTGAATGAATGAATGGGTTTTTGCTTGGGACAGAAGAAATAAAGGAGGAGAATAAATGAGCACGAGAACCACAGTAGGTGATGGGTCTTTCTGAGATCAGAAGCTCCATTCTTAGCCAGGTCACTCACGTCTGTGGTTATTAGCACAAATTCAGGCAGTGATGGGTTTTTTGTTGTTTTTTTTTTTTTTTTTGAGACGGAGCCTCAAGCTATCCCCCTGGGTAGAGTGCCATGGCATCACAACTCATAGCAACCTCCAACTCTTGGGCTCAAGCGAGTCTCCTGCCTCCACCTCCCACGTAGCTGGGACCACAGGCGCCCGCCACAGCGCCCAGCCATTTTTTGGTTGCAGCCATCACTGTTGTTTGGCGGGCCTGGGCTGGGGATTCGAACCCGCCAGCTTAGGTGTACGTGGCTGGCTGGGTTTTTTTTAATGAAGCTTTCTGTTTGGCAGTTCCTCTAAAAGAATTACCATATGATCCAGTAATTCTATTCCAATACAGTCAAAAGAATCAAAAGCAGGGACTCAAACATATCTGTACGCACATGTACATAGCAGCTTTATGCATAATAGCCAAAATGTGGAAACCACCCAAATTTCATCACCAGGTGAATGGATAGACAAAATGTGGCTGAGGCAGGAGACTCGTTTGAACCCAGGAGTTTGAGGTTGCAGTGAGCTCCGATGACGCCACCGCACTGTACCTGGGGTGACAGAAGGAAGAGGAGGAGAAGGAAGAGAAGAAAAAAGAAAAGGAGGAGGAGGAACACCAGGAAAGCACCACACCAAAGAAAGCCACGTGAAAATACAGCCTGAAGGCTCGGCGCTCATGGCTCAAGTGGCTAAGGCGCCAGCCACGTACACCAAGGTGGTGGGTTCGTGGATTCAGCCTGGGCCGACCAGACAGCGATGACAGCTGCAACCAAAAAATAGCCGGGCGTTGTAGCAGGAGCCTGTGGTCCCCAGCTACTTGGGAGGTGGAGGCAGGAGACTCGCTTGAGCCCAGGAGTTGGAGGTTGCTGTGAGCTGAAATGCCATGGCACTCTACCCAGGAGGACAGCTTGAGGCTCCGTCTCAAAAAAAAAAAAAAGAAAGAAAGAAAGAAAAGAAAATACAGCCTGAAGGCAGCTGTCTACAAGCCAAGAAGAGAGGCCTCAGGAGAAACCAACCTTGCTGACACCTTGATCTTGGACTTCTAGACTCCATCCAGAATTGAGAGGAATGGATTTCTTTGCAGGCTAATACAGTTGACGAATAAAACAAACACGATATCTGCCCTCTTGGAGCTTATAGTCTAATGCAGTATTTCCCCCAATTACACTATAAGTACTTACATCTGTGAGTGGAACACTGCTGAGTACCATGCCTGACACATGGCCTAGTGCTAAGAACAGAGTCCTGCAGCTTTTCATACACACAGGGAAACTGAGGCACCAAGAGAAGGGGGAATTATCTCAGGTCTCAGACCTGGTTGGTTCCTGCTTCCATTCTTGATTCCATCGATAATTCATGAAAAATTCATCACTTTGACTGCCTCCATCACCTTTGTTCCAGTAGTAACGAGAGTCATAAAGTCTCACTAAGGCATTGCATGGAGACTTTTTGAAAGTAATTTAAAATAAAAATGTGCTAGGGGCACAAAATAGCAAATCTCTCGTTATTCTCAGAGATGAATGGACATGAGCTTTCCAGCTCTACAAGGGAATAAAATGGAATAAATCACTATCTGAAATCTATCGAGAGATCTGGTCTGGAATCAAAGAAGCTCATAAAACAAACACCACTGGTTTTAAATTTCTACAGAGGAAAAAAACCAATCGCCTTGAATTTTGAATTAGTAATTTCATATCTGAATATGTCACCTAAAGAAACAACCTTGAGTAGAAGGAGAACAAAAGCTTTATTATGCTTGTGTAGTTGAGAGAAAAATGAAAAGCAAACTGAACATCCACTAACTGGGGAATAGTTAAGTATGTTCCACTCTACAGAATATTATTCAGCTGTAACAAATTATGTTTATGACACTTTTATGGGAAACACTTATGTCACCAGGTCAAGTGAAAAAAATAGAATATAGAATTGCATGCAGCATACGTAGTGATCGCAGTCATAATAAATTAAAACACTAAGCGTATAAAAATACCAGTGGGAAATACACTAAAACATTAACGGCGATTGGTCTCCATCTGTCTCCTCAGTTGTATTTTCCAAATCACCTAAAATGATTATAGACATATTCCTTTCAACATAGAAGAAAACTCGATTACTTTTTTTTTAAGAGACTGGTCTTTTTTCTGTTGTTCCATCTGGAGTACAGGGTAATGATCACAGCTCACTGCAGCCTTGCGCTACTAGGTTCAAGTGACCTTGAGCCTTACTTTCCCAAATAGCCAGGACCCCAGGTCCAGCTAACTTTTTTTTTCTTTCTTTCTTTTTTTTTTTTGTAGAAACAAGATCTTGCTATGTTGCTCAGGCTGGTCTCAAAATTCTGGCCTCAAGCCATCCTCCTGCATTGGTCTCCCAAATTGTTAGAATTACTGGCATAATCCTAACCACCATACCCAGCTTCGATTTTTAAAATATATTTTGTAATGATGGGAAAATGCATAGCCTGAATTTTCCCCCTTAAAATGAGTCATATTCTGAAGGATGATAAGCTGGGCACTATTGCTCAGTAGTTAGACCATTGGCCCTGCGAACCAGGGGCAGTGAGTTTACCTGGGCCTAATTAAGAAAACAAACCAAAAAAAAGAATGAAGTCTAATAACAAAAATAACAACAGTGACAATAATGAACATTTATTAAACATGTACTATGTGCCAGGCACTGTTCAAAGCATTTGCCCTTTATTAACTCATTTTAACTTTTGCCCACTCATACTCTGTTCCAGCTGTATCAACCTTGCTGTTCCTCAAACTCTTCACTGCCTCAGGGCCTTTGCACATGCAATTCCCTCTGCCTAGAAAGCTCTTCTCCCAGATAAACAACTATATGGCTCACTTTTTCCAGGTCTCTGCTCAAGTATCACCTCCAGAGAGAGGCCATCCCTGACTGTCCAACTTAAATCAATGCACACACACCCATACACACAGCCTCTCTGGTCCCATTACCCTGGTTTATTTTTCTTCATGGCATCTATCCTATCTGTTGCACCATGTAACTTACCTGTTTATTGCCTGTCACCCTCATTAAAATATCTGTTTTATTCACTGCTGTCCCCACTGCCAAGAATAACACACCTATCACATAGTAGGTGTTCAATAAAATGCAACTAAATACAACAATCCTATGAGCTAGGTACCTTTATTCTCCCCATTATACTGATTGTGAAAATGAGGCACAGATACTTGCTCAGATAAGTCACACAACCAGTAAGTGGCAAAACAAGACCAAATATACAGTCTGGCTCCAGAACTGCATTCTTAGCCAACAAACGGCTTAAGATGGGATTGTAGGGTGGCGCCTGTGGCTCAAAGGGGTAGGGCACCAGCCCCAGCCCTGGCCAAAAACTGCAAAAAAAAAAAAAAAAATATATATATATATATATATATATACATATGTGTGTGGGGGAAATACACTACATATATATATGGGATTATAACAGTCACAGTATTGATGAAGATGGGACTGTTTTTTAAGAGACATCTTCAAAGCAGATAGGCCTGGGTGGGTGCAGTGATTCATATCTGTAAATCCTAGTACTCTGGAAGGCTGAAGCAGGAGGATAAGCTTACAGTCAGGATTTCAAGACCAGACTGAACAAGAGAGAGACCTCATCTTTACTAGAAATAGAAAAATTAACCAAAATTAACCCAGCATTGTGGAGGGTGTCTCTAGTCCTAGCTACTCAGGAGGCTGAGGCAAGAGGACCACTTGAGCCCAGGAGTTAGAGGTTGCTGTGATGATCTCCACATCTGTCATCAAAGCAATCCTGTGAGTTAGGGACTCCCACCAGACATCAGCAACATGAGGCTAGGGACCGTGCCTGTCTTGTTCAGTGCTGAGTCCCCAGCCCCTCAAGTGTCATCTGACAGACAACCAGCACACAGTGGGTACTGACAGTGGGATGAATATTAGGCATGAGAAAATGGAGGGTCAGAGAGCAGATGACACTTTTCCAAAGTCACACAGGAAACTGTTTCACCTTACCATGCACTTAATAATTTTAAGGTTGAGAGGAGGGAAGCTCCCCAAACCTATTTAGCGATGTGGTGGCCATAGGCAGGGGCTGGGAGGAGTGTGACTATCTGGTAGCCTCCAGCTGCTGTATGTCCAGAGCCCCTGAAAGCCCACTCAAGGCCAATGACTGAGCTCCACGTGGGTGGCAGAGCTGGCCCATTCCTGATTGTTATGAGACTCCTCCAAGGGCAACCTATGACCTAAGGCACGGTCAAGACTTTTCACACAGCCACACAGGGCTCTGAAGCTCTCCTGACCCAACCTCCTCCCACCTTTTTCACAGACATCAGGCCCACACCATACTCCATGACTGCTTCACCGGACCTCACTCCAATAATTCTCTCCTGACACCTGCTTCCTGGAGGAACCGAAGTGGCACAAATGTATTCTCAAAATCCAACAAGCTTTCAAAAGACTTGGGGGTCATTGCAGTAAGGTGAATAATGCTCCCCCCAAAAGGATATCTGCATCCTAATCCCTGGAACCTATGGATATGTGACCTTGTGTGGAAGAAAGTACTTTGCAGATGTGACTGAATTAAGGAGCTTGAGATGAGGAGGTGATCCTGGATTTTCCAGGTAAGCCTAATGTCATCACATGAGTTTTTATGGGATAAAGTCAGGAGGTCAGACAGTAGAGCAGATGTTACATTGGCTTTGCAGAGGGAAGAAGGGGCCATGAGCATCTTTCTGGCAGCTGGAGGAGGCAAGGAATGGATTCTCCCTGGAGCCTCCAGAAGGAACTAGCCTTGCTGACACTTTGGTTTTAGGCCTTGAGTTTAGTGGTTAGGTGAACTCATTCTGAGCTTCTGATCTCCAGAAGTGTAAGAGAATGAATTTGTGCTGCTTAAAGCTACTAAATACTTTGTGTCTTTTGTTACAGCAGCAATAGGAGACCAATATATTAATGAGGTATGGAGGGAGGAACTGGGTGGTCACATCAATGAAAATTTAGGTCCAAGCTCATCTGAATACATAACGCCTGTCCTTATGGTATCCTTATGTAGACCACATTTCAGTGGTGCTGCAGCCTGAAATATAATATTGTCATTAAAGCATGTTTGACATCACTCTCAGACAGATCAATAAATACCCTTAGTAGGGTATGTGAGAGAGTTCATAGTTTATGTTATCTTGGATTTTTTTATTTTTATTCTTACTGATTTATTTTTGAGGCAGAGTCTCACTCTGTTGCCCAGGCTAGAGTGCCACAGCATCAGCCTAGCTCACAGCAACCTCAAGCTCCTGAGTTCAAGCGATCCTCCTGCATCAGCCTTCTGAGTAGCTGGGACTATGGGTGCTCACCACAATGCCTGCCTAATTTTTTTGTTGGCAGGGTGGCACTTGTGACTCAAAATGGTGGGGCGCCAGCCCCCTATGCTGGAGGCGGTGGGTTCAAACCCAGCCCTGGCCAAAAACTGCAAAAAAAAAAAGAAAAAAGAAAAAACAAGAAAGAAAAGAAATCCACCCACCTCAGCCTTTCAGAGTGCCTGGATTAATAGGCATGAGCAACCACACCTGCCCTTATCTTGGGCAGTGGACCCCTGAGAGAGCAATATATCTGCTTACACTCCTAACATGAAGAACAGGTCCAGTCCTGGCTTCAAATCCCAGCTCTGCCACTGTGTATTAGCTGTGGGGTCTTGGGCATGTCACCTGTCACCCTGAGTCATAGTTCCTTTCTCAGAATAATTGGGGATAGTCATGCTTGACTCACATAGTTCTCTAGAGGTGTAAGTGAGGTCCTGGGAGGGCTAACAAGGTCCAGGAAAAGTCTCTTGATGATGGTTATTGATTGGATTAAGAAGCAGGCACTGGAATCTGTTTTTGTTTGATTCACTCATTTCTCAAATATTTATTGAGAGCCTTCTGTGTGCCAGGCCATCTGGATGCTTTCATAGCACAAAGGACAGAAAATTTCTTCTGTAAAGAGTCAGGCAATAGATCAGGCACAGTGGCTCATGCCTGTAATCTCACCATTTGGGGAGGCTGACGCAGGAGGATTTCTTGAGGCTAGGAATTTAAGACCAATGGGGACAACATAGTAAGATCCCATCTCTACATAATTTTTTTTTAACTTAGCCAGACCTGGTTTCTTAAAAAGAAAAAAGTCAGGGGTGGGTAAATATCTTAGGCTTTATAGGGACATGTATGTGTTCCCGTCACATTTTACAAAAACAGCAGCTGGTCCACAGACCATAGTTTGCTAACCCCTGACCAAGATACTAGATCTCAAAGAATAAAATAGCTGTGAATTTTCCCTCATGTAACTTCCCATCTGCATTTAATTTATTTTCCTTAAGTTAAAAAAAAATTATTTAATTTTTTTAAGATCTCTCCCTTCCCTGCATCACTGAGGCAGTAAAGGATAGCTTTGGAACAAGATCTTCTGAGTTCCAATCCTTGCTAGCCACTGGCTGGCTATGTGACCTTGGCCAGCTTCTTAACCTCTCTGTGTGTGCTTCAGCTTCTCTGTCTACCAAATGGGGTGATAATAATAAGTCCTTATAGGAATGTCATAGGAATTAAATGAAAGAGTTTTCAGGCTTGGCACCCATAGCTCAGTGGTTGAGGCACCAGCCACATTCGCTGGGGCTGGTGGATTTGAACCCGACCCAGGCCTGCTAAACAACGACAACAATGAAAAATAAAAATAGCCAGGTGTTGTGGCGGGCGCCTATAATCCTAGCTACTTGGGAGGCTGAGGCAAGAGAATCGCTTAAGCCCAAGTGTTTGAGGTTACTGGGAGCTGTGACGCCATAGCACTCTACTGAGGGTGACATAGTGAGACTCTGTCTCAAAAAAAAGTTTTCAGGCATCCAGTAAAGACTTAATCAGCAATTTTGTTATCATAGATAATGTTTATTGTGCACCAAAGATACACAGATACCATGAGAATAATTACCCTAGTGACTCCTCACACCCACGCCCCAGTGTAGGGGAATTATCCCACTTGGAAGATGAGGAAATAAAAACTCAGGGAGGTGACACACAACTGGTAATTTAAACTCCCCAGATCTGTCTGGCTCCAGAGCAGGGACCCTCAATCACTATGCTTAGAAGTCTGCCTACCTATGTGTACTAAACAGATACATTTCTCTCTGATTTTCAGGGGAAATAGCCAGCACTCATCTTTTGGATTTTTCCAAGTTCAAAACATCAAATAAAAGAAATGGAGCAAGACAACGTGCCCACTTTCACCTCTTCTATTGATCATCATACTGGAAGTCCTAACCAGGGCAATCAGGCAAGAAGAAGTAAAAGGCATTCAAACTGAAAAAGAGGCAGCCAAATTATCGCTGTGTGCTGATGATATATGAAAAACCTAAAGACTCCACAAAAAATTCTTAGATTTAGTAAAGGAACTCAGTAAAGTTTCAAGATAAAAAAAAAATCCAACATACAAAAAATCAGTAGTGTTTCTATACCAATAACAATCTATCTAAGAAAAAAATCAGGAAGGCAATCCTAATTACAATAGCTACACAGACAAAAATACCCAGGAGTATATTTAACCAAGGAGGTGACAGATCTTTACAAAGAAAACTACAAAATGCTGATGAAAAAAATTATAGGTGACACACTGGAAAAACACCCCATGCTCAAGAATTGAAGGAATCAATATCATTTAAATGACCATACTACACCAAGCAATCACAGATTCAATGAAATCCCTATCAAAATACCAACATCATTCTTCATAGAATTAGAAAAAGATACTAAAATTCATATGGAACCAAAAAAGAGTTCAAATAGCCAGGTAATCCTAAGCAAAAATAACAAAGCTGGAGGCATCATATTACCTGACTTCAAAATATACTGCAAAGTTACATTAACCAAAATAGCATGGCATTGCTATAAAAATAGACACAGAGATCAATGGAACAGAATAGAGAGACCAAAAATAAAGTCACATGTTTACAGGCAACTGATCTTTGACAAAGTCAACGAGAACATACACTGGGGAAGATACCTGTTTCAGTGAATGGTGCTAGGACAATTGGATTGTCACAAACAGAAGAATAAAACTGGATCTGGATCACTCATGTATTCAAGATGGATTAAAGATAAATGTAAGACCTAAAACTATAAAGATACTAGAAGAAACCTAGGAAAAACTCTTGGTGTAAGCCAAGAATTTATAACTAAAGCCTCAAAAGCACAGACAACAAAAACAGACAAACTGGTCTTAATTAAAGTAAAAATCTTCTACAAAACAAAATAAATAATCAACAGAATGAACCCACAACCTTCAGAATGAGAGAAAATATCTGCAAACTGTATATCCAATAGTGAACTAATATCCAGAATTTATAAGGAACTCAACTCAAAAAGAAGAAAAAATAATAATAATCCTATTAAAAAGTAGGCAAAGGACATGAATAGATAGTTTTCAAAAGAAGAAATCCCAATGACCAACATGCATATGAAAAAATGGTCAGCGTCACCATGCGAATCAAAACCATAATGAAACTGGACGTGGTAGCTCTCACCTGTAATCCTAGCGCTCTGGGAGGCTGAGCTCAGGAGTTCAAGACCAGCCTATGCAAGAGCAAGACCCCAGTCTGTATTAAAAATAGAAAAACTAGCCTTAGTTGGGCATAGTATCGGGCACCTGTAGTCCCAGCTCCTAGGGAGGCTTGGTAAGAGGATGCCTTGAGTCCAGGAGTTTGAGGTTGCCGAACTATGATGCCATGGCACTCTACCCAGGGTGACAGAATGAGACTCTGTCTCAAAAAACAAAAACAAAACAAAACCCGCTATGAGATATCATCTTACATCAGTCAGAATGACTGTTAATAAAAGATAATAATAAATATAAATAAAAGAAAATAAATAAATAAAATTTTTTTAAAAGGAAAAAAGACTATAAATATCTGACATGGCAGGGTGAGGGGAGGTGAGAGGGGGGCGTATAATGAGAAATTACTTAATTAATGGGTACAATGTACCTGATTCAAGTGATAGAGACAATCAAAACCCCGACTTCACCACCATACAACATATCCATGTAACAAAATCATACTTGTTCCCCCCAAATATATACAAATTTTTTCTAAAAAGTCACATTATAAGAAGACCATGTGAGATTGTGAGATGGGAGATATTGTTGGGAAATGCAATTGGCTCCAAGATTCCGGGGCAACGGTGCCCCTCTCCCAGCTTCCCGGGATATACTCCAGTTGGTCCATCATTCTGGTTTCATGCCCTTTGCCTGACTTAGGCATGTAATGTGATTATAGCTAGTGCGATGGGAGACGTCCCCTGGAATCTTTAGACAAAGGTATTTTGCTCTGAAAAAAAGAAGCCCACCAAAGAAATTGGAGCCTCTTTTTGGGACATTACATTGCATCTGAAAACGATGTCTGGAACTGGGAGACTCGTCTTGTCACCATGAGGATGGCTGGCACTAAGATGACAAAGGACAAATACAAGAAGAACATTGGCCTGGGTGAAGTTGTCACGGCACTGAATTAATCCTGGCATCCTTGTTACTTCAGACAATACCTTTTCTTTATTGTCGAAGCCAGTCAAATCAGGATTTTTTCATAGTTGTTGTCAGAACAAAAAAAAAAAATCCTGGTTGATACAAATAGGTACTATTTTTTGAGCATTTACTGTCCCCTCACAGGCCACAGTGCTGCAGCTCTGCCACTGCACTAAGTAGTGTCCATTCTCTATCAGATCTTCACAATCACCCTTGAAGCGGCCACCATTACTAACCTCATTTTACAGATGAGGAAATTGAAGCTCAAAAACAATATGAAAATTGTCCAGAGTCCCATAAGTCCTGGAAGAACTGGGATTTGGACCAGGGGCGTGAGCCCTTGTGTCTCACTGCTCTCCCATAAAACTGCCTCCCATTGCCGTCTATAAGCTGCTCCCTTCCCCCTCCATTCAAAACCTCACTCATATTTACAAATTGATTCAGAGAGCAGCTGTTGCACCCACGAATTTATGAATCAGATCTACTGGAAGCAATTGCAATCTTTGAACAATTCTGTGAAGATGCTTAAGAGACAGCCTAGGAAATCCAAACTAGATGTGATTTACCCCCAAGGATGGCAATTTAAGCTCCAGATGGGGTGGAAAGATGAAATTTGCAGACGAGAGCTCTCTTTGCTTTGAAACACCCTACACCTGCCTCCCAAAAGGAAGATCCTAATTTAGTTCGAGCACTGCTTGCAGAATTTTGTTTGTTTGTTTGTGATGGCAAACTTAAAACACAGCTTGTAATGCTTTGCTCCGGTGCTTACTGCACACCTTTCAGAGGACAACAAGTTTTCCTGGGGGAAAACAACCGAGGAGACCCACCAAGAACCTGGATAATTTATACCCGGAGAATCTAGAAAAAGCCACAGAGACAAAGGCATCATTTGACAAAACCAAGGAAACCAGCAGATGTTGAATGAGACCAATTTTACCAACAAGGCAGAAGCTCACACATACTGATGATGTTGGACAATCTGACCCGTTGTTGTGGGGTCAAGAAAAAAATCAGGGATGGTACACAGTAGGATATTAAAATTTATATTGCCTCATGGTTTAGTCTAGTAACTGTCATTTCAAACTCTGGGTTTCATAAGCTTCATTTATTTATGTAACTCTCACCTCACTCTCACGGTATCTCCATGTTTGACTTAATAGTTAGAACACTCCAGTTTATAGCTGAACAAAATCCAATTTTAAAAGTTGTTTCAAAAAATCCTTCCTCTTCCTCTAAGCAGCATCGGTAATCTGTGAAAATGGTTTACCATTCACTTGACCCAGAAAACCCCCAATGCACGTCAAGAGGTTCAAATGTTCCTGTTCACTTTAAGAACACATGTGAACCTGCCCAGGCCATCAAGGGGTATAGAGGAAAAGCCACCAAGTATCTGAAGGATGTCACTTCAAAGAAACAGTGTGTACCATTCTGACTTTACAATGGTGGAGTTGTAAAGGCCAAATGGTGGGGCTGGGCACAGGGCTGGTGGCCCAAAAAGCGTGCTGAATTTTTGCAGCATGTGCTTAAAAATGCAGAGAGGAATGGTGAACTTAAGGGTTTAGATGTAGATGTAGATGTGCTCTGGTCATAGAGCACATCCAGGTGAATAAAGCACCCAAGATTCAAACCGAACTCACAGAGCTCGTGGTCACATTAACCCATCCATGAGCTCCCCCTGCCACATTGAGATGACCCTTACTGACAAGGAACAAAGTGTTCCCAAACCCGAAGAGGAGGTAGCATAGAAAGATATCCCAGAAGAAACTGAAGGAACAAAAACTGACAGCATGGGAATAGACACAACATAAAATAAACACATGGCAGTAAAAATAAAGTGGTTTTTTTTTTTTTTTCAAAAAAAGTGTATCATCTCAGGTTTATAAAATGACCAGGTGTCTTTTGCTTCAGGTACAGCTGGATCCAGGCACTCAACTAATATGGTCAAGTCTTGGTCTTTCTCCAGGTCATGAGTCTGCTTTTCTCTGTGTCGACTTTATCTTCAAACCGGTTCACGCAACACGGCAGCTGTTCCGGATAGCATTGTACTTTTAGCTACCCACCTGCAATAACGGAAAGTGAGCTTCTTCCCTTCTTGTGTGAGTTTTACCAGAATGTGTAAGGACTGAGCGAGGCTGTTGCAGATGGTAATTTGAAGATCTTTAGTGAAATCAAGAGACCAGAAGAATGAGCTAACATCTG
>CAUYQV010113658.1:0-17794 GCA_963574575.1 Galagoides demidoff
ATAAATGTCTTAACACAACAATTATGAGAAAGACATGATGGCTATGTTAGCCAGTTGGATGAGAGTTTTCCAAACTGCATATGGAAGCAACACACTGTATCCTATGATAGAATTAATGTATACAATTATGATCTAATAAAAAAAAATTTTAAAAAAAGGTAAAAAATTTGGGGATATTAATCCTTGTGTGAGCCTCTGTTTTCTATAACTACAAAATGAGGATAATATTCATTTTACAGAGTTCCCGAGATTAGTGATCTTAGAACACTTAACACAGTGATTGCCATATGGGAAGCAGTCAATGTCAGGCAGGTATAAATATTTTCTGCCACTACCTGCTTTCCTACACAAAATGACAGTGGCAAAATGCATGGACTCTGGGTTCAAGTCCAGGTCCTGCTGGTGTCTAGCCATATATCCTTCAGCAAAAACTTTTTTTTTAATTTCAAGTTAATGTGAGGGTACAAACCACTAGGTTATAATGTTTGCATTTGTTAGGTAGAGTCCCACTTGTAGTTGTGTCCTGCACACAAGAGTATCCTTCAGCAATTTGTTTAGCTTCAGCTTCCTCAGTGATTGCTGGAACTTTTGTGAGGTTATATGAATCCATGTAGAGAGATGGTGCCTGGCACCTAATAAGTGCTTCATAAATGCTAATTATTTTAATAGCTCTGTTGCCAATTTTTAGTTTTTTATATTTTACTCTTCCTTTCATATTTTCAATGTTTTCCTTTTGGATCCTTTTCAACATATCCCTTGTACTTGCAAATTATTATTTATTCTTATTTATTTTTAATTTTTTTGTTTTTATTAAATCATATTACTTGCACATTATGTGAGCAAATTGGTGACACTTGGAACTAAAATTAGTACCCTGATCTTGATCAGTGTGTTTATGTGATATCATGACTGAAGCAAAGAGTTTGGTTGTGATAAACACGTGTGGTTTGCATGTTACCCATCATCTTCAAGTTCAAGTTTCATTCTAGACATAGTCAAGAAGTTGAGATTCTGACAACATTCTTCAAAATCACAGAAATTTGTAACATTTGAAATCTAAGTAGCCAAGAAATATCACTGTTGCACAGCTGGCTAAAAACTGTCAATTAACTTGTAAAGTTGTTCACGCAAGTGAATGGTTTGTAGCATCCCACAGAATCTTCATCAATGGCTGTGATGGAGTAATGAATAGGACAGGCCATACTTGTTTGCCATGCCTTCATGTCAGGTCTGGTTGAAAACCACTGGTTGAAAGTAAGAAGCTAAAGTGATGAACCAATCAACGAACACTGATGTGCCATTTGGTAGGAAACTTTAAAAATCACTTAATCTTTCACCTTTAGATAAAAGAATTTCTTTCTATAAAGTTTTCTAGAAAAATAAGAGTTTAGAAGGAGTATGAACATCCCATTTGCCTTCCCCTTCCTCATTTTGGGCAAATTTAAAGTTTTTATTTAACTCAGGTTGGTGAGGGTGGTGTAGCTTCCCATCTTCTTCTGCATTTAACACCCTGATGAGTTTTGCCTTCATGTCACTAACCTGGACATACAGGGTTGCTAACCTCCTTGACTGTGGTAGCATAGAGAATACATTGTAGCCATCAGATGAGTTTTGTTGTTAACTAAATAGTTGGTAGAATACTACAGAGTCTGGTACAATGTATTTACTTTAAAGCCTAATTTGATATAAATCATCTTTTAATTCTAAGCATCCTAGTAGGCAGTGGAAGCTCTACTGAGTGTCCTAAGACCCCATTCACTAGGGAAAGATAACTTATTATCTTAACATAATACATTATGTTAATGATATTAGCTTGTCTCATTTTTAGCATATCCTTGGCTTTGTTTCTTTTGTGGAAGTCAAAGGAGACATGTGAAGCACCGGGAAATTTGTTAGTTCATTGAGCCTCTGCCTTCAGACTCTTTTCAGGCTCCCATAATGATTTTGCATGAGTTGGAGGAAATGGATTTTCAAAGTACATCAAAGATTAAAAAGGGTAACTAAACTGCTACTTTTTGTTTAACTAATTACTTTCACTTCATTCACCTTTGTACTTTGGAGAGGAAAATGAACAAATTTGTTCTGTTTTGAGCAGGGAAAATGCTTAATAGGCATCTAATTAATATTCTCAAATTCAATGGCACTTAAATGGTTTCTTTTTCAGCGTGAAGGTAAATTGTGCCTCTAAGAACATGGAAGTTTTGCATGGTAACTTCCAGGTTCCCTTTACAATTTTGAAATGGGCTGAATAACACTATTATTTGTCCTTCGCACAAAATAATTTTGCAAGTGGACAGTTAAAAAAATTAGTTTCATAAGACTAATACATTTACACTTAAGACACAAAGCATGCCTATGTGCTGGACCTAAATGTTAAAGGCACCACTGAAAATTATTTTTGGTGTTTTGAGAAATTTCTCCTTTCTTAAAAAGAAAAAAAAAAAGAAAGAAAAAGTAATAACTTCCCCTATGCCTCTAAATCTGTATGTGAGTTTTCAAGATGACCTTTGATGTTTTTCTGTGGCTTATACTGTACCATAGAAATAAGTGGACTTTAACATGCATGATTGCCTCGTGTTCTAGGATTGTAATTCAAGAGCAGAAAGGAAGCAACAGTTTACCTCTAGAAACCCCCACGTGCTGAACTTGACTTCCGTCCTTGCCACATGGGCATTGTATATCAAACCTCTGAGTAGCAGCAAATGTAAATGATTACTCATTGCAGAAGGACTTGCATTTTTTAGAAGGAAAAGTGTTGAAAGTTTTTGAAAAATAGTAGACATTTAGGTACCTATGATACTGAAAAAGCAATTTGAAGAAAAAATTTAGTCCTTTTAGAGAAGTGGCATTCAATTCTTTAAATAATTAACAAGATCATTTTTCCCTGGGGATAGCAGAATCTTCTGATTCAAGTGGTTAAAAAGTTAATTAAGTGTAAGGCTGGGTGCAGTGGCTTATGCCTACAATCCTAACACTGTGGGAGGCCGAGGAGGGTGGGTTGCTTGAGCTCACCAGTTTGAGAGAAGCTTGAGCAAGACTCAGACCCCATTTCCACTAAAAACAGAAAAACTAGCTGTGCATAGTGGCACATGCCTATAGTCCCAGCTATTCGGGAGGCTGAGGCAAGAGGATTGTTCAAGCCCAAGAGTTTGAGGTTGCTGTGAGCTATGATGCCTCAGCACTCTACCCAGGGCAATACGTTGCTTAAATATAAGCATCTTTTTTTAACTTAAAAAACATTATATTTGTTTAATGTTTTTGATATAAGGGTAAAGTTGTTGTATATGTTATAAGCAGTTGAACCTCTAATTTATCTTTTTACATAAATCACATCCCATAGTCATCAGGTAGGATCTATAATCTCTAGGTTTTTAAGTACATACATATATATTTTTTTATTTGAAAAATGTAGAGCTATGTCTTAATGCTTACTCTAATCAGGGTGACAATAAAAAGTTAAAAAACAACAGAGGTTGGCATGGATGTGGCGAAAAAGAAACGCTAATGTACTGTTGGTGGGAATGCAAATATGGAAATGGGTGTGTGGATTTCTTGAAATATTAAAAGTATGTCTACTATTTGATCCACTACTTGCTATCTACCCAAAGGAAAATAAGTCATTATATATTAATCAAAGGCACTTGCTCTCATATGATTATTGCACACAGCTCATAATAGCAAAGATGAGGAATCAACCTGTGTCCATCAACCAGTGAGTGAATAAAGAAAATGTATGTGTGTGAGTTCTGACACTTAAATTCATGAACTCACCACCATGGGCTTACATTGGCAGCAGAGCACAAACAACTTGGTAAGGCTTCACGAGCTTGGTCTATCAGTGTCGCACAGTTGTGTTCGTGTTGAGGTGAGGTGGTGTCTTGCTCAGTGGTGTTGGTTATCACTGTTGCATGTTTTCGAGGGCTGATGTGAGATATTGGACATTAAATTAGTGTAACAAACACATATTTATAAATTTCTTCTTAAACTTGGCAAATGTGAAAGTGAAATCAGGGACATGTTAGTTCAAGTTTATGGAGATAATCCCATGCAAATGGCAATGCATAAATAAACATTTTTCTGAGGGGAGAGAAAGTGTCACTGAGGAAGGGAAGTCAGAGTGGCCAGTAACTAGCAGAATTGATGAAAACATTGCAAAAATGTGTCAACTTGTGCATCAAAATTGTTGGCTGACTGTAGAAGCATCGCAGACCAAAGAAATATTAATAGAGAAACAGGAAAATCTTAACTGAAAATCTTGGCCAACAGCTCATGGCTCCTGCATCATGACAATGCACCAGTTCACATGGCCCTTTCTGTGAGGGAGTTTCTAGCCAGTAAACAAATAACTGTATGGGAACATCTTCACTACTCATTTGATCTTCCCTCCATTGACTTTTTACCTAAAGCTAAAGGAAATATTGAACAGAAGACATTTTGATGACATTCAAGACATCAAGAGTAATAACAACAACAGCTCTGATGGCCATTCCAGAAAAACAGGTAAGTTACCTTGAAGGATGGACTAGGCATCATTATCAGGGCATAGCTTCCCAAAGGGACTACTTCAAAGTTAACCATAGTGATATTCAGCAATGAGGTATGTAGCATATTTTCTAGGATGAGTTTGTGAACTTCATGGTCAGACCTCATATACTGAATATTGAATACTACTCAACCATAAAAAAGAATGAAATAGTGTCTTTTGCATCAACTTGGATAAAAGTAGAAGTGGAGACCTTCTTTCTATGCCTGAAATAAAATCAGTTGCATTTTGGGCACGCTATATCCATATTTGGATGGGAAACTTGACCGCAAAACCCATTAAATATTTGAGAAAGTATTTAATATTTTCTGATAGTTTGTGTAAATAAGCAGACAAAGATGCCAAAAATTTTAAGTGCCCACATCTTTGACAACACTTAGTATTTTTTGTCTCCTTTTGTCTTCTTATTATGGAAGTGCTATACCAACATTCATTTAATAATAAGTTGAAATTCAGCTCACTTACGCCCTCCTTATTTGCTTTTTATTTTTAATTCTTATAGTATTTGCCTTTATAATTCTAACATCATTAACTTTAGTCATCATCTCTTAATCTTCAAATAACATTTTAGAAAACGATTTACTTATAGATTTATAAAGAGGAAAAAAGTTTATATCATGTAAATTCACGCAAATGTATCAACGAAAAATAAAGTTTATACTAAAATTCCTATAAATCATAATATCATTTAAAGAGTAGGAAACCTGGACAATTGGAGAATTTAGATTGTTCTATATAGCACAGATGGTCTACAGAAAAAAATTAAAAGGAAAGTAGGAGAGAAGGGAAGCAGGGAAGGAAGAAGGGAGGAAGAAAACAGTGCATCTAACGTGTTTCACCGAAAATAAGACCTACCCACAAAATAAGACCTCACAGGATTTCTATGCATTTATTAAATATAAACCCTACCCCGATAATAAGATCTATTGATGGGCATGGCTATGCAGCCACGCCATGCATTTCAGGGCTGAGAGGAAGACATCCCCTGAAAATAAGCCCTAGTGTGTCTTCTTGAGAAAAAACAAATATAAGACAGTGTCTTATTCTCGGGGAAACATGGTATGTAGCTAGGTTCTATGGCCTGCAGTGACTTCTATTGGGAGGTCTTAATGGGATGTGTAACTGTTGAAGCCAGGAATTGCAGGGAAGATAAGAGATTGTTTTTCCTTAATAGGGAGGATAATTTTTCAGGAACTATCACCCAGAGAATTTCATCCACATAGATGGCCAATTTACATAAACCAGGATAACCCCTCTGTTCTTTTTCTTGATTAACAGTCATGGGCTGTGGGAGGTTTTTTTGCTTGAACTACAGGAATAATTGTTTCAACTCTCACGCTTGTTTGGCTGGTGTGAAATTCAGCCCTCAGGTCTGTTGAACAGAACTTAATCATGACTAAACACAAATTCTACATCCTGTCTCCTGCTTCCTAGGTATTGACTAATCCCACTTCACGGCGATCCTAGTCACAGTGATTAACCTTTTAGTGAATTCACAAAGCAGCTTCCCCAAATTCATTTAACACTCACCATTTTCAAATTGCCCTTAGTGCGTGAGAGTACTGACTGACGTTGTTTCTCCATGTGTGTCAGGATGTGACACAAAGAATCAAACATTGTTTACCTCAAGAGAAGAGAAATTTCAGGGAACTTGCACAGACCATCTCAAACATTTCATGACTCTTAGGAAAAACATGGTAAAATAGTGCAACCCTAGAATTTAAAATAAGGACAGAAAGCGTGGGTTTCAGTTTAGTTTATAAGGATGGGCTTCCTAATGCTTAAAGCTGTTTGTTAAGGAAAGGCTGTGCTCATGAGAAAGAAGATATCTATTACAGAAGACTCATTGTTTAGGCAGAGGGTAAATAATAGCTTGTTGGATTTTTAAAGTCAGACCTTTGACCATCTGTCTAACTCCAGGACTCTATGAATCAATATACTGTATTACACTGAATCTCAGAAACCATCTATTACAAAAAGCATCCTGATTTTAGGAAGGCTACACATGAAAAATTTAAGGTGTTAAAGCTGATGAAATATGGTTCATATGTTCTTCTTTCATGAAGAGAGTTCTTGGGTCAACACAACTTTGTCGTTTTCATTATTTTCTCTATGTCTCTCCCCTCCATACTTTTGCTGGTTTAGTCAGTCCCTGGGTATGTTTGAGTTTACATGTATTAGAAATAACCAAAAGAAAAGATATTTTCTATTAATTTTTTTTGCAAGAAAGTGATTGACTCTGTGACCTAGGGCAAATGGGGTTTAGGAAGAGTTTCTTCTGATAATAGACTTATCAACAAGCTAGCAGGAGCATATACGCTTCAGGTCAGAGAGTACCTAGGGCTGGCAGAGGACTGTTGCTATATGACAGTTTATTGAGAGATTATTTAAAGTTCGCTTTCCAGAACATTTCGTTACAGTTGGATTGATGCATATAAAAATTTTATATGATTCATACAAAAAATTGTATATTTATATTTTATATAGAATACAGGCATCTATTCATTAAAAAAGTAATTTTTGCCTTAATCTTGTCCTATTAATTTGAACCTTATTTAATGCCTAGAAACCATGGAAGAAAAAAAATTATGTCATACTTCACATTTGCTTTTTAAAATGTATTAGCATCCACTTTTTGTAATTACAGTGACTCTTTCCCTGTAGAGATAAGTTGCTCTGGAAATGGAATCTATCCTTGACTCCAGAATTGCAAAGCTGGTAATTTTCAACATGTTTTTAGCTTTGATGCAGCCATTCTCTGCTAACTTGCTAAGAAATATGATAGACTTTCAACTTAGTTTTCCACTTCCTGGTTATTAGGAACTTTGGAAGGACAAATGAACATCACAAGTGGAAAGGGTCAGTTTTCTGCTTGCCTACAATCATGGCCAATTTAGCCTCTTGTAAAATTCTCAGACAGTTTTGGTACTTGTCTAGTGCAAAAGAGAAATGCAGAGATCATCTTCAAACAAGGTTTTAAAAACAGTGCTCTAGGATAAGGGCAATGGGAAGCTCCTTTTCAGACCAGATAGCTTTTAAAAAATGACACATGCAATCACTAGTTGTCATTAAACTTTTCTAAGTACATCTAAAAACTCATCAGTTGTGCTGAGTGCTCACTGATGTGGTGGTATGGTCTTTTATGACACACACCCTTGATGACAGAGTCATTTATCTCCTAATTTGTTGATACCAGTGAACCAGGGTCTCCTGGTTCTGTGAGATGAATGTTTTGGAATGATGTGCCTTGATACATCTGTGAAGGCCTCTCTTCGCTCCTTTTAAGGGATATTATTATAACTAAAGAGAGAGCTTTCAAAGTACCCATGTTAACACAGGCATCCATGTAACTCACATCTCTCAGTGACTTTTATAATCATACCCATATGTTCATTTGTAGGCAAGCAAAGGAAAAAGTAAATATTTACTTGGAGCCACAAAATTCTTTTATTCTACTCCTCTAATTGGTATTTAGTTCCCATATCTGTGTTATTTGTGAACTATGCAGAATCATTTTATTTTTGTGAAGGAGCAGAATCTGGACTGAATTGTATTTCCATGAGATGTCACTAATAATTTCAAATTCATAAATTTAGATAGGAAGCAAAAAAAAAATGGATCCCGTGCTTTTCTTATTAAAGAGAATTTTGTGTTGCAAACATTTGTTTAGTCTCATTTTGTTCAATACAGGTGTGTGATTTCTGAACACAGAGAGTTGTTTACAAAGGTAGGATGTATACTCTGAGTCCCTGGCACTTACAATGGCAGGATTAATACTTATGTAGCACCACACACAGGCGCGGTGTTCCATTCCTGCAAACTAGCTAATTCCAAGACCTCTGTTTAATCAGAGCAAACGATAACAACTCAGATGACGATTTTTCCAAGGAATGCCACACCAGTTTTTCTATAGCATTTCTCCCCCTCTTCTCCTTCTCTTTTAACTCCACTTTCCCTTTTCCTCCTGAGAGGACTGGACCATCTTCAAATGAGAAGGAGCATGCTTGATTTCAGAAGGAAACGAAAATATGTCTGTTGCCATTGCAACAGATAACAACCTGACAGCCCTTTTCAATTGGGAGAGATTTTAGGCCTCACTCCCTTCAATGGTAAGGTCATTGTTTCAGCTTTTGTTAATTTGTGATGGCCCCAGCTGCCCTCTCTCATCTGATCAAAAACATTCTCAAACATGAGGTCAGTTCAGTCTGGTGAAATAACTGACACCAGACGGAGGGGAGCCTGCCTCTTTTCCTTCTAATGAGCAGAAAGCAAGTACATGAAACAAAATACGATGGAGGGGGTCAAAGACTGTACAACACACCAGAGTTCCACTCCAAATCCATCTCGTATCATCCCCGCTGCCGAACTACCTAGAAGTGAAAGGGTAATCGGAATAGCCCATTCCTATCCTGCAGAGAAAAACTAGTTGATATTAACAATCAACCTCTCTTTCCTTCCACGAACCCTCTTCTGCCCAGTCCCCTTAACAGAGGCCCTTGAAGTCATTAATTGCAGGTGGAGGGGCTAGAATCACCCGGGAGCTTTTAAATACCCCGATTCCCAGGCTGCAGCCAGACCAATTAAATTAGACTCCAAGGAGTATCACCATTAAAAAAAATAATAATAACAATTCAGGTAACTCCAGTGTGCAGCCAAGTCTGAGCCACAGTGGGGTTGGTCTGAGCAAGCTGGAGGAGTAAGTGTGGCGTCTGACAAGGCTGTGAAGCTCCACTCTCCCAAGGATACTTTGGAGACAGTTGTTGGAAGAAAGAACAGGAAGGACAAAGTTGCTGGCTTCCTGTCTTTCTCCAAGTCAACCGCAGTCTCCACCCACCCGCTATGTGACCCAGGCTTCTACCCGCTGTTTCAGGGGTGAAGAGGGGGTGAGGGTGGACCCCAAGCTTGGGGGACTGGGAGAGGTGGGGTGATCGCAGGGTGCTGCCCAGGAGCACCTCACTAGCCCCAGGCGTGGGCTGCGCGCTCCCCAGGGAGGGCGGCTGCTGCCGAGTGAAGAGCAGTTTGGGGGCGCGAAAGGAAGCAGGCTGGGCGCAGGTGGCGCTCGCAGCCCCAGCCCACAGTTTAGCCAATCGCGGGCGCAAGCGCAGCCTGGTGGCGGCGGCGGTAACAGAGCCGGCGGAGGCAAAGGCGGCGCCAACCAGGAGCAGCGCGCAGGCTGGAGTGAGACCCGCGGCGAGGAGCCAGCCACAGCCGTCGGCGCTGGACTGTTTCCCGGCCGAGCAAGGCGAACTTAGCATGGGGAAGAAGTGGAGGGATGCGGCGGAGATGGAGCGGGGCTGCTCCGACCGCGAGGACAGCGCGGAGAGCCGCAGGCGCAGCCGAAGCGCCAGCCGGGGCAGGTTTGCCGAATCGTGGAAAAGGTTAAGTTCCAAGCAGGGGTCCACGAAGCGCTCGGGACTCCAGTCTCAGCAGGCGCCGGTGAGTGCCCTGGGGAGAGTCCCAGGTCTGTCTTTGCCTCTCTGCCCCCGCCCGCTACTCGAGCCCTTTCCATGGTGCTGAACTTGTCTCCTCGGGGGCTGGAGCCAGGGAACTTGTGGAGCCGCTTCTAACGAGAGAAAGTGTTGGGGGCTGCAAGGAGGGGTGGGAAGGAACGTTTTCCCCTCCCTTCAGCGGGGGAGAGTCTTCCGACGTCTTTGGTGTCTCTGCAAAGCGAGACCATGTTCTGTTGGAGAGCGAGGGGCTCGTTGTCAGATCACTGGAGTTTTGTAATTAGCAGAGCGCGTGAGAGGTGGTCGAGCGTGCTGGTCGTGCGCTCCCCGGGGTCTGTCAGTGCAGCGTGTTGAAGCGGCTCAGCATCCGCGGAATGAGGGCGGAATGGAAAGGGCAGGCCACATTTTTACTCTTCACATCGCTCTTTCCATTCCACACCCCCACTATTTTAATGGGAGCGTTTAATTGTTTGCAGAATACCATTTGCATACGGAGAATAGCAAGAACATCCCAGGTGCTTATACTCCTACTGTTTAACATACACAGCGTTCAGAAAACAGTTTTCCCACGTGTCAGCTCCTCTTCAATGTCTAATTAGCGCAATGAAAGCACTCCAGTGAAATTAATATAGGCATCATATGTGTGTAGAGAAGTACAGCTGATAAAAAGAAACTTTAGCTGCATTTGCATTTTAGTATTTGAATATCATGGTTTTTTTTTTTTCATTCTGGAGAGAGAGAACTCTGTTCTAGAAGAGAGTGGAAAGCCCTCCTGTTGCTGTTGGGGGAGGAGGCCACCCCACTTCTATCTGGTGTGTGTGTGTACTTATGTATCACATCCACAGGGTTTGACGGAAGATACTGCACAGTGAAGAAAATTAGATTTAATTAAAAGAAAAGATAGTACATACAAGCATTGTATCCCATAGCATGGCCAATGTCACCCTGCTCTGTTTTGAGAAGCATCTTTTCGTCATTGAAGATTAAAATTTAATTCCTAGAAAGATGTTTAAACCTCACTTTAACAGAATGAAATACAAACCCTTAAAATTTTGGGTGTCTTTATTTTGTTTGCTTATTTACACAATTGCTATCAGGAGATGCCAAATATTTTCTCAAACACTTAATGTGTTTTGTGGGCAGGTTGTCCATCAAAATATGGATATAGCACACCCCAAATGCCACTGACTTTATTTCAGGCATAGAAATATTATTTGTTTAGAAATGTGGACTTGAAAATATTTTTTAAAGGAGGCTATTAATCTGAACGGAGGTGGTTCTGAAATTATGTGGAAAATATAAAAGTGATGACATCTGGTTTTTATCAATGATGTGAAGTAAGAACCAGTTTTATTTCCATTGTAATAGTGAGTCTAAGTATCATTCTAAGGAACTGCTGCTGCTTTTTTGTTGTGTGCAACAGGTGTGTGCCGTCTATATCAGGAGCATATAAAATCTTCCTAGAGCGATGTGATAAGTTAGAGTAAATAGCTTGCAGGTTTGTTACCTAGAGTGGAAACTATGAGAAAGAGCCAAAGAGGATACCATGACAACCAGAGACATCTGGAAAAGTAGCCATGTCCTCCTGATTACTAAGGGTGATGGTGGTGCTGGCTTTATCTGTCGTGATTGTCAACCGAAACATTAGTCCTTCAGTTAAAAAACAGTAACGGCAAAAGTTTGTCCTTCTTCGGTGCTTATTCTTACCATGTATGGAAAATTTGATATGGATTTTGTTCTAAAAATCTCATAGGTCTTCCTACCTTCTGTTTTAATTATCAGGTTTTTTGGTAAACAGAGATAAAGAGGTAGGATGGTAGTTTTTAACCAAGGTCTCCATTAGTTGTTAACATACTTTTGACTTCATTTGTGAGACACCCAACTTACTTACTCAAGCAGGAGGAAGGGAATAATAATTCTTGCGGCAGATATGCTTATAAAAGTTTTTAATCTTCAAGGTAAGAATTTCTTTCCTTTAAGATCAATGGGTGCTATTTTCAAACTTCATTGTATTAATATTTTATGTAAAAAATTTACAGCTTAAGCTATAAAGATTATAGCAGTTAATATGATTAATGCTGCTTTGTATTCATCCTTATGAATAAATAAGATGTTCTTCAATATAGCGGTGGATCTTATTCATTGTGTTTTATACTCAGAAATATTGTGGCATCTACAGTGATAAAATCATGAGTATTTTGCTCTCTCCTTTGCTCTAGCCACAGAATAGATAAATGTGGGAAAATTCGGTTAATAATAAAACTTAGGGGCATTTTTGCCTCTTCTTTCTTGTGAGACTGCAAAATAGGTGTTTTATTAATATGGTCTCTGTTACTGTCTTCTCTGCTTTAGTTAGAGGCTTGAAATCATTTTCAGTTAAAGTTTTTCCCCAGGAAGGATACAGTTCATGTCTCTGTCCCCAAGGGGAATGATTGTATTATTTTTTCATTTTTACCACCACAAAGTGTGTATGCTTCATCGTTGATGGCAGATATTTACTTTAGCAAAGAGAGTGCCGTCATATTCTTGGGTACCCAGAAGCCCTTTATCCATGGTCTGAGTGACGGTATTTTTGTGTGTGACACGTAGGGGAGGTCCGTTTGAATCCCTCTTGATGATTAGATTTGCTACCTACCTATCACTAGATATGAGGTGGTTTTCTTAGAGGTTGGGTGGCTTCATGACTTTGATGTCAATATTAGAAATAACACAGCTACATTTCTGGCAGTTTCTCTTTGGTGCTCAGGAAGTGACCAGTCTCCTGATGATGATGGAGCCTAGCAGGCCTACAGTAGCATAGTACGGGGCATGTGCCATCACTACCAGCACACTTTGCTACTCGCTACTACGATTTTTGCTAATCACTTAAGCCCACGAGTTTGAGGTTGCTGTGAGCTATAACACTACAGCACTCTACTGAGGGCGACACAGTGAGACTCTGTCTCAAACTCCCACCACACTTTGGGGTCTGTTTATGTTCTGGTGCCAGGCAGGAGCAGCACCGCCCTGCACAACAGCTGGAGGAGGTGGCCGCTATTCTGAGTCCTAATAGCGGCATTCAAAAAGCATGTCTGAAGTTCAGGGTCACAGTAGTGGGTGTATCTAACACATCAAAGTTTCTTGACTCAAAAAGATTTTTTTTTTTTCATTTTTGTAATCTAAGAAACACTCCTCTATTGTTAGGCTTCATGATTTACATGAAAGCTTTATGAATTCTTGTTGCTTTGATAGAATCCAGTAATCTGCAATACTCAAATTCTATACCAAATCATAGAATTTTGATATGGTGAGGTAACATGTAATTATGAAAAATATTAAAGTTATGTATTGGAATTTTGAGCATCTTAGTTTCTAGATACTCCTGTTTTAAATGTCTTGGTTGAACTGGTAAAATAGGCCTAAAAGTACTTTGAAACTTCTTTGTCTTCATCTATAGGATCTGGATTTCATAGTTCCACTTGAATTACTGTTCTTGTTTTTCTTATTGGTTTTGATTCTATCTGCACAGAAAAGTGTGGCAAATCACAGAAAGGTGATTTGGCAAGTGCTGTTTAGCGTTACAAATATCAAATGTGCACCTCAGCATGTATGTAGTTTTAATTTTATTTTGTTTCCTTTTATCCAAGATTTAAAAAAAAATCCAGATTGATATGAGGGTAGGAATGTTTAGGTTATATTGTTTTCGTTTCTGAGATAAAGTTCACATTGTAGTCAAACCTTCATCCAGGGGGCTGAACACCTTCCCATTGTGCACATTAGGTGAGAGCCTGCCAATCACCCTCCCTCTACCCCCGCCATCTCTCTCCTCCCCTCCCCTCCCCCTCACTAGACTACACTTGTGTTTTCCTTTCATGTTGTCATATAGTTGTTTATATATTGGTTTCATATTAGTATTGGAGACCTTGAGTACTTTTTTCCCCATTCTTGTGATACTTTACTAAGAATGTTATTTTTAATTTTAAAAAGGCGTTTTCCTTCTGTGATCCCACAACTATTTAAAGGTTTGTTTCCAAATAGATGTAGATTTAATTTAACCTCTGAATAAGCTCTGTCAAAGAAGAAAAAAAGCAACAGTTCTGAAGGAGTGAAATGATGGATTTGTAATTAGGAGTTGTTTTTCAACCTTAGCTAGCACACTGGCTTCCACTAATGCTGTAATTACCCTTATCAGCAGGTGCTAACCACAGACTATCACACCTTGTGCAGACAAGTGGACAACTCAGAGTGTGCCGAAATGGCAGTGTTGCGAAGTAGGCAAGCTCACTGCAGCCACTTCTCAAAGCTGCTCTTCCCACAGCTGTTTGAGATGCTATGCAAGCAGCAGGGATTCCATGAGCAAACCCTACCATTCATTTCTGAGGCTGACTTGCCCCGTTTGGGCCTGGTAGGTGATTGCCATTTCTTCCTTCCAAAAGTTGAATTCTTCACAGTCTTAGAATAAATGAGTAAAAGCTGAGTCAAAGGCAAAACTAATGTAAAAAGAAACCCAAACCTCCTCTGCCAACCGATCGCCCATTTGAGGATTGCGTGAGTGGTAGGTCCTGCGGTGGCTGTGGTAGGAAGAGCTGCAGCTGGGTGAAAAGCACTGTCGTTTCCTTTTTCAGTGTCTAATATGCTATGGCAATGTCATTAAACCTTTAATAGTTTGTTCTCATTACACAAAGGGTTCTCTTGGTGAAAGCAGAATGGATCCCCTGCAGTGCTAGTCCATTACTGAATAAACCATGTCTCAACAGGTTGATTTTTTTTATTTTTATTTTTTTTGTCTACTGCCTTTTACTCACTGTGTTGAAAAAAAAAAAAACCAAAAACCCAAAACAAAAACTAAACCCAAAACAAAGGAACAATGTTGCATCACTCAAGAATACAGTTGTATTTTCTTGTTGTTACAACATTTTTTTGAGGAAGAAAAAGCTTTTTTTGATAATGGTCCATTTTGTTTAAGCATGAAATAATCTTTTTCTAGTAATCAATATAACAACTAATAAGCTTTTCCCCCGCATTGTAGGGAATTACAAAACTTAATTTAGTTTCATCTCTGAGGGCCATGACTCTGTTAGGAAGTGAGGAATTCAAATATTTTAGGTTTTGGAGAGTATCTTTTCATGGTGATGGTTTTAAATTTGTTTTCATTATTCCAAAAGACGCTAGAACAGTTCTTCCTGTCATTATTTACTGAGATCTTTAAAAACAATTGAATCATTAAAAATAACTTATAAATAGTAACAACACATTATATTCATTTGGTTAGACCAGCTGTGATGGACTATGTTTTGTTTTTACTTTTTGTTTCTTTCATTTGCAAAGCCAAAGGAGGGCTACTAGAACAGAAATGGAAGGATTGTGGTAAATGTTTAAATAAACTTACTCATCTAACTTTTGTTGAACACTTGGGAAGTGTTAGGCGCATGCTAAGTACTGGACAGCCTCCTTAATGGAACTGGTATTTAACACAGGAGAGAGATTTGGAGAGTTGTCAAGCCTGAGATGCATAAAGTCTAGATACATAGAGGACAGTGGAGCAAAGGTTAAAGTAGCCAATGCCCCTCTGAGGGTGGTGGTGGGAGGTTTGAATAAAAAGCTGCTGAGACATTCTGCCTGATTCTCAAAGAAAGAAAAAGAGTTGCATGGACTTGGTAATTTGGAAAGAGGGCAAAAATACCTTTCCGAGAGTCATTTCAAATGAGTCATGAGGACAGACGCCTGAATACAGTGAATGGGGGGCAAGGCAGATGCGGAAGAGCAGTAACAGCATCCACAAGAAGAGCAAATAGTTGTGTAGTACTGACTATGCACCAGGAGCTCTTCCAAGCTCATTACATATGTTATTTATCTATTTCCTAACTTCCCATTAAAGAAGTTCCATTATTTATTATAGCTAGAATGTAAGCTTCACGAAGATAGGGATATTTGTTTTGCTCACTGACTTATCCAAGAGCCTTAATCAGTGTCTGGTGCATAGTAAGCATTCCAATATTTGCTCAATGAATGAATGAATCAATTAGTACATATATTCATAAAATAATACTTTTAATATAAGGTAGACTTTAGGTACTTGGCTATGGAGAGAAAAAGAAAAAGAAGCAGAAGACTTTTCTTTTTTCTTTTTTCAAGATGGGAGAGATTGGCTTATTTGCTGGAGGAAGAACTTATTGAAGAAAGCTTTAAATAAGTAGGAAACAGAATAGCAATAAAAGTAGTCTATAGTCTTGGGGGAGGTGGAATTTGTTTTATGGGAGAGTCAAAAACCCATTTTAACCTCACGTTAAATCCTGGTAGAAGTTTGACTTCATTGTTACTTCTTTTACAAACTTTACTCAGCACATATTTCGTCTAAAATGTTGGTGAATTCACAAGTTACCATGCAAGCAAATATGTATTGTTATGGAAACCCTTGTTAATAATTCAGAAATGACTGAAACGTTATTTTGTATTTCTCTCTGCCTTTGCCCAATAAGGAATGTAGGAGATTTCCCAGACTTTGATGAGGTGGGAATAATTACTTTGGTTGTCCTAAAGATAGTTATCTAAATTTAAAGTTAACTTGACAATCTATGAATCCAAGCATTGCATGGGATTACCTATTCATTGAAAACGCCTCCCCAGAATAACAGAATTTTAAGCCCAAAATAGTCATACAAAAGGGAACACATTCATGGTAATAACCAGTTAGCTTTTTGTCTTTTTTGTAAGTTGATATTTCCAGGTCTGTCTGGGAAGGGGTTTATAATGATGAGTTAGGGAGGAAGAGCTTTCCTGAGTGAGAGTGTCCCTAAGAGATCCAGTCTGAGCACAAGTCCTCTCTACTTTGGAATTTCTGTGGAAAACCTGATTTATGTTCGAACATAGGATGATGCCTTTGGAACTGAGCAGATCTAGATGGTTCTGTCAATTATTAGCTGTGTAGCCATAGGTGAATAATAATTCTATAACTCTTCTCAACTCTTTTCTTCTCTGATTCTTCTGAGTTAGGACAATTGCTTCTTCCTTTCCTACCAAGTTTAAGATTCATTAAAGTGTTCCTTTTTGTTATACTGAAAAAATGTTTATTGCATTTATTTTTATTCAAAACTTACTCTCAAATATACAGATACAATAGAAAATATAAAAAAATCTATGTAGTCATAATGAATGTGTTAAATAAAGATTAATAATTTTCGGCCTTCAGATCTTCTTAAAATAAATAAAATGCCTTCGATACAGTTAAAATACCCCCAACTCATTTTCTTGATTCTCCAAAGATAAAAAATATTCAAAAATGGAGGTTTATTCTTCCCATATAGTTAAAAAAATACTTCTACCTCATATTTCTGTACTCAAAGTTATGTAAAATAGTGTGACTTTCTGTGCTTAAAATTTTTACATTAATTGTGTTGTATAGTATAATTTTGCTATTTGCTTTTTCCATTCAACATTTTGTTTTTTTTGAGATATATCAAGGTGTTACACATAGATGTATTATTATCCCAATATATAATTATGGCATATTATTCCAGTATATATATGTATGTAATTCATTCATTTTATTCCTTTATTGGCAAAAATATTTTAATTAGTTAATTAATTTTGCTATTATAAATAATAGTCAGTGAATATCCTTATACTTGTCTCTTTGGTTTTTAATTTGGAAATACTTTTTTTTTTTTTTTGAGACAGAGCCTCAAGCTATCCCCCTGGGTAGAGTGCCAGGGCATCACAGCTCATAGCAACCTCCAACTCCTGGGCTCAAGCGAGTCTTCTGCCTCGGCCTCCCAAGTAGCTGGGACCACAGGCGCCTGCCACAACGCCTGGCCATTTTTTGGTT
>CAUYQV010113661.1:0-10185 GCA_963574575.1 Galagoides demidoff
AAGGGGAGAAGGGCAGCTGGGTGGTGGGAGGGTGACCAGAAAGATCACCTATATGGTCTGTCTAACAAGGGTACAAGTGAACTTTTCTAGAACTAGAGTATAAATGTTTTAACACAATAACTAAGTAAATGACATAAAGTCCATGTTAACCAGCTTGATGAAAGTATTTCAAATTGTATATGAAAACACTACACTGTACCCCATGTTTGCATTAATGTATGCAGCTATCATTTAATAAATAAATAAATAAAATTTTACAACAACAACAAAAAAATGAACGCTTTCTTTGTCCTTCAGAAGACAGATGCTTTGAATGATTTTTATTTCTGTTTGTTGCATTTCTAAACTTTTTCTCTGATTCCTCTACATCATCAACAGTTTTTCTTTTTGAATTTCTTTTTAAATGTTGAGACATTTTCTTGGAAACGCAGTTTAGCAGGCATCTTGATCAGCTTGTTGAAACTCATGGAAATCAAGTATTTCAATCAAGACCTCCCCATAAACATAAGAGGTGAGCAGAATGTCATGGAATTCTAGGAATCCTTCTGGGAGCCATGCTCAGAATAATTCATGCCCAAACAATTAAAAGCAGAGGAAACCCCATCTTAAATACTTCTTCTTTCATAAAGCCTCTGCTTATAAACTACTATTCTATATTAGTAAAATCTTTCTTCCTTTGAACACATACATTTTTTGATTCTCTTTAGCCACTTTCCCCCCTCTATTTTCCAATTTGTTTATTCACAGACATGTCTCTCTCTACTTTATTTCTAAATTCTCTGAGATATCCCTGCCATTGCCCTCTTAGAATATTACTAATTTTACCACACCCTTCTCTCTTTATTTGAAGTCATTTTTAATTCATTCTCAGATAAAAATTCCTGGAAAATAGTATCTTACCATCCTTTTTCATTTCTGCATAGTACTTAGTCTTATTCAAATAGATACTCAATAAACTTTTGTTAAATAAGTTAAATTTTTTAAAGTACTAAAAATTTGACAATGATTATTATACAGTCAAGAAAAAAAAAATCCAAAGCATTCTCTGTGTTCAGAAAACACAGAGAAAAATACTGAGAATTCAATTTCAACTTCTGTTTTTTTCCCCCTAAGATCCATGCTTCTCTCTGTTAAGATACTTTTGAGGGAAAAAAATCAAACATAACATTGCCATAATGGTACAGAATTTTTAAACAAGCAAAAATGATCCCTCATCTCTTTAATCAAGGCTTGCTTCTTCTAGCCATGTCTCTTCCACATGAGAGTCAGCAGCCCCATCCTGCGTCAATGCTGTATTGAAACCACTGCTCAACACTGGCCATATTATTTTTTTGCTGCCTTTCATCAGACAGTATGCACACTTGTGCTGTATTTTCTAGTTATTCTGTGACAAGAATTTAAAGGTCAAACAATCATCTCAGACTTGCTGATGCTGTTTGGATCATAGAAAAATGCTTTGTTATACAATGAGTAACCCCCAAGGATGACGATTAATGTCCTTAAAACCTTAGCTATCTTGTTGATAGTTTTACTTTGAATAAATGAATGTTTCATACTGCTAAGGATAATGTTCTGATTGGCTTCTGTTGACCAATTACAATGAAAATATTTTTCAAGTTCAAGTGTGTATTTCTCTTCCTTCCCAACTAATACTGCTGTACGGATGCCGTCATGTTCCTCCAGGTGCTCTGGCAGCAAGTCCTGTCACTTTTGCAATCCCTTTACTGTTTCCTGCAGGTCCATAAGGCCTTGGGGTCCAGAGGCACTAGCCATGTCACCTCTGCATCTGATACTGCCTTGTTCCTGTAAATCACTTCCCATAACGTTCTTTTACTCTATTTTTTATAAAACTTCCATCAAGAAAAATGATGCCCAAATTGAAGATAGGTAAAATCAATTTCCTACATGTTCTTTTAGAGTGGTACTGGGATGAATATTCGATTAACTTTCTATTGAGTAGGCTATTTTACAATTTTGGAGAGCTAGAGGTTATCTTATAGAAAATTGGTATAATTTGATGCTTCTTACCTGGGATGGTAATACAAATAATTCCTGTCTATCCTAATGTAAATAAATGCTGTGAGACAGAGATGCAGTTGGTTTTAGTCTGATCAAAAGGATGAATCCAGACCTTACGGTGAATTGCTTTGTAGGATATTAACAAGAGTTAGGTTTGTTAACATGTCAGCATTTCTTGATAGATGATATTAATCTTTGATCTTCCAAACTTTTCTTGAACATAGATTTCTTTAATTAAAAAAAATCTTTGACTTATTTTTATATTATATTTCATAAAAGCCATGTTTTTAACTTTTTCAAAATTATTATTTAGGAACACAAAAACTTATGCTACTGCTTTAATAACATTAAAAGTATAATGTGGGTGCATATTTATTCTGTCCATCTATGTGACAAGATTATTCTGAATATTTCACTTATTTTTCACAATAACTCTAGAAGGCTAATGCCATTTTTATTCTACTTAATTAGAGAATAAAAAATTGAGGGATAATCTGCTGTTTATCTCGCAGTCTCTCTCTGGCAATTCAATAGCTCTACCTGAATCCAGAATGTTCTTATGTGAGTCTACCTGTTACCTCTTATAAATACTGTGTCTCTGTTTCCAAGTTCTTGCCCTCCTACACAGTGTGGTGTTTCCTTGAGACTGAGGTCCTGCCTTAATTTCTTTTCTTGTAAGACTCATTGCTAACTGTTGTTGCATCTTTCTGCTTCCTAAGCACTGCATAATGTCCAATCTGCAAGGAGGACCCCCCCCCCAGATTTTACAAAGTACTGTCTTAACACAGTTGTTCTCAAACTTTACTGCACATCAAAATCACCTAGGAGGTTTGATAAAATACAGTTTCTTGAGCCCAATTTCCCAGAGTCTCTGATTCAGTAGATCTCAGCAGGGAAAGGAAATTTGCAGTTCTACAAAGTTCTCTAGTGGCATTTATGCTACTCCTCTGGAGACCATACCTTGAAAACCACTGTCTTAGTATGAAGTATATATGGCTAAAACTCTTGCATGGCAATGGCTACAAATCTAGATCAGCCTGTCATCTATTTCTTGATCCAGATTCTTGTACTGCTCACCTGCCGTCCCTGGAGGAGTCAAACCTTTCCCCTGACTCCTTTTGTTATCACAGTAGTACTTGTCCTCATGTAAGTTTTTATAACCTCACATGCAAACAGCCTGAAATGCACAGGGGGTGACCTCAACACAACAACTGATTTTCCTAAAAGTTCTAGTACACAGCCCTATTTGTCATACTTGTTATAATCTGAATATAGGACAGTTAACATTTGGGGGGCTGGAATGGGCAGTTCTCTGAATTATCAACTCTCTATGTCACAATATCAGCAAACTATTACCCGTGACCCAGCCACTAATTACCTTGCTCCTCCTGCCACCACTGTTATAATTGCTTCCACCCTACCCCCTACTGCTCCTAGCTCCAAGGCCTCTTCTTCATGGCCAAACAGCTTTACGGACACTGTGTCCTTTTTTGAAGGTTACTTGCTGGTTTGGCATTGATGATTTATGGGGTCAGTGCAGTAACAGTTTAACAGGAATAAGAGATGAAGAAGTAAACAGATTTGCTGTTCAACTCTCTGATGCCATCCTAGTGCTACTGAAGAAAGGTAGATCGAAAAAACATGTATTCATTTTTTGGAGAAAAAAAGAGTAGAAACATAAAAGATGAAGAAATATTGTTTGTTATTTATTGACCAGACAAACTGGCTTTGGCAGTTAAGAAACTAGCTTGTAAACTATAGGAGGTTGCTAGGGTACGTTAAGACTGGTGCACTGGGGCAGCGCCTGTGGCTCAAAGACGTAGGGCGCTGGCTCCATATGCCAGAGGTTGCAGGTTCAAACCCAGCCCCGGATAAAAACTGCAAAAAAAAAAAAAAAAAAAAGACTGGTGCACTAATATTGATAGAGGCCTGATTGCAAAAGTGCTTTCTCCATAGGTTTCTGCCATATCACTTTCTTATTAGGAGATTGTTCCAGTAGCCACCCAGTCTATCACCACATCAGAAAACCAAAGTGTATGATGCTATACGTATTAATATATTTAGAATAGCAGTTGGTTGGAAAGGTTTGACAGATTCTTACTGAGCTATGATGTTTTTCCTGGAACCTGTGAGTTAGAGAATTTGATTTAAAGATCACAAAGTATATTCTACTTCTTTCTGACAGCTAGCTAGAAGGAATATGCTCAGGAATAGCCCAGAAAGAAAGAAGCAGTTACTTTTAAAATAATACCTCTTACTCATACCTTTTATAAATAGGATGCCAATTCTGTCTTGTTTGATAGTAAAAAAAGAGAAAAGGCATTTCCTGGGGCTCCCACTTCCTCTGGCTTCTCTCACGTCACCCCAAAATGTTACAGAAAATATCAAAATTGAATGGCAGTTATTGAGATGATGCCATCAAACTGTTTAGTTCCATTTTAAAATCTCCTGATTTATAATTCCCCAGCTACAGATCTTAATCCACAGATTGTCTCATGGCAATGACTTTTCAGTGGGACCACTGAGGGATAAAATGCATATTAACTGCTGTCAAATAATGTTGGTTTCTGTACAATTTGTTAATTTGTGGATTAAATTTTGAGTAAATTTCCTGTGTTAGTTGAAATGTACAGGTGTATGGGGGTCTTTATTTTTACTATGACAGCTTTATTGTGATATAATTCACATATCAAATTCTCTCATTTAGTGTGTATAATTTAAGGATTTTTAGGATATTCACAGATATGTGCAACCATAATCACTGTCAATTTTAGAATATTTTTATCATCTCAAAAAACAAGCCTTTTACTTATCACCCTCTCTAATTTAACCTCTTCCTGCCCCACCTACCCAACCCCTAGGCAATAATTACTCTATTTTGTATTTCTATAGATTTGATGATCTGGATATTTCATGTGAATGGAATCATATAATATGCAGTCTTTTGCTGCTAGCTTTATATATGTAGCATAATGTTTCCAAGGTTCACGCATGTTTTTGCATGTGTAAGTACTTTATTCATTTTTATGGCTAATATTCTGTTGTATAGATACATCACATTTTATATATCCATTTATCCACTGATAAATATTTGGGTTGTTTCCACCTTTGGCTATCATGAGTAGTGCTGCTATCAACAATCATTTGCAGGAACTTCATTTCTCTTACATATGTATGTAAGTGTGGAATTGCTGGATCCCACTGTAGTTCTGTGGGTAACCATATGAGGAAAGGTCAGGCTGGTTTTCAAAATGGTTGTACTATTTTATGTTTACACCAACAGTATATTAAAAATTGGTTTAATTTCTCCACATCCTCACCAACACTTTTTATTTTCTGAGTTTTTGATTTTAACCATCCATGTGGGAATAAAGTAGTATCTCAGTATAGCTTTGATTTATATTTCCCTGATGACTAAGGATGTTAGGCCGGTGTTTATTAGTATTGTGCATTTTCTCTGGAGAAATGTCTCTAGTGTGATAACCCAGACCCCTTGATTCCCTGCTAAGACCAGTGGGGAACAAGCACCCTACCCTTGAAAAGGAAACCTCTTCTAAGCCTTTTAGTCCCAGCCACCATAAGGGTGAGGAGGTAAAGTCTGAGAAGCAGTCTGAAATTAAGGAAGTATGCAGGGAGGGGTTAAGCCCTTGATGGAAAGTCCTAAATTCTTTAAAAACATTCTCAATTTGTGTTGAATTATGTACCCCCAGTTTGTGCTCCATAACTATGTGACCCCCATCTTGTGATCCATGAGTTCATGGACCTTATGGCACATGAGGTAATATGTACCCCCACCCTAATGATGTACCCCTTACCTTGTGACCCCTGAAGCTGTGCTGAGCTGTGCTAATTGCAATATTTTGGCTTATGTTCAAACTTTCTTGCTTCAGCAAAATTTGCAGTATATAAACCTCTTGAATTTGCCATTTGTGGCTGCTTGTTGGCCAACCACAACAGCCCACTATAGGTGCACCTGCAGGTGTATTAAATTCCTAATAAATTTCTATTAATTATTTACATCTGAAGTGGAGTCTAAATTTCTCTCTGCTATGTGAGATCATTACACTGGGATCATCTAAATGATCCTTTGCCTATTTTTAAGTAGGTTGTCTTCTTATTTACTTTAAAGCATTTTTAAAAATAATTAAGTTACAAATCCCTTATTAGATACATGATTTGTAAATGTTTTCTCCCACTTTGTGAATTTTCTTTAATTTTCTCAATGGTGGGATATGAATCATTGAAGCTTTTAATATCTAATACTTTTCTTTTGTTATTTTTATTTTGAAAGTCAGATCTATGAATGTATTGCCAAATCTTACCCTATGCAATTTACCCCTACATTTTATGACAAGGGATTTGTAATGTTTTAGCTCTTACATTTAGATTTTTTACCCACTTTGAGTGAATTTTTGTGTATCATATGAAGTTCCAATTTTTTTGGCGTATGGATATCCAGTTGTCCTAGTATAATTGCTAAAAATACTATTGTTTCTCTATTCAGTTGTCTTGGCACTCTCAGCAAGTTTCAGTTGACCATAGGTGGACACCAACAATGATTTTGAGTCTATAATTAAGGTTGATAAGCCTATCCTAAGCAGTATTACCATTGCTTTGTAGTAAGTTATAAATCAGAAAATGTCAGTTCTCTAATTTTGTTTTTCTTTTTCAAGATTGTTTTGGATATTCAAGGTCCCTTGTACCTCCATATGAATTTTAGGATTGCTTTGTGCTCTTCTCCAAAAAGCCATCTGGAATCCTAAGAGATAATGCACAGAATCTGTAGATCAATTTGGAGAGTATTGCTGCCCTAATGTTAAGTCTTACAACCCACTAACATGTTATGTTCCATTTGTTTAGATATTGCTTGCAGTCTTTCAAAGATATATTACAGTTTTGAGATTGCTAAGTTTTCCATTTCTTTTATCAAATTTATCTGTAAATATTTTGTTCTGTGTGATGACATTAAAATAACTGTTTTAATGTGCTTTTCAGGTCATTTGTTATAAAGATAGAAAGATATCATTTTTTTGTATTAATCTTTATCCTGTGATCTCGCTGAATTTGCATATTAATTCTAATATTTTTCAGGGGGGTCCCCAAGGATTTCCTATATACAAAAGTTCACACTTTCTATGAATCTAGACCATGATTTCCTATCTCTTTGTACATCTCATAACTTTTTTGGTTAGGAACTGGACATATTAATTAATAAATTACAGCAAACTTGATGCTTCTGGCACTTATTATTTACTTGGCTACTTGTTTTAGTGACAGTTCGATTATTTTAGTGGAGTCTGCTCTCCTACTATGCCCACGTGTAAAGCCTCAAATGCTGCCCTTCAGGGAGCCCAGACTTAACACAAAATAGGGGATGACAGGGTTAGGGTTGGGCTCTCTTGAGCTTTCTCTTTCTTCAGACATACCAGCTGTTAAACTGCCTTCTATTGTGTCCTCAAGAATGTCCTGGGGCAGAGGTGGTTTCACACACACTAATCTATGCAGATTTAGGCTTCTGTGGAGGGGTAGTTCACAAGGTCAGCCTGGAAAATTTGTTCTGACCCCAGGAGGGATCCATCCAGCTGTCTCAGTTCTAGTCCATTTCTCTCCAGCAGGCGAGATGACCTACAGTTCAGCCTGTATCTCTGATGAATCTATCAATCATCTCCCAATTGCCTTTCACCACAACTTCCAAGTTTTTGAGAGTGTCCTTAGGTTAGAATTTCCTCATACTATTACAGATGAAGTCAGTTCCTTTGGGAAGGGATTTAGAGCTCTCCTCACTAAGGCCTTTTTCTTCCCTCAGGCAAAATCTCTGGGCTCTGGCCCTGTTTGGGCTTTGGGACAATGACTAGCTTCTCTCTGATTGACAGTTCACTCACTCTCACCTCAAAAGGGGCGGGAGTAGGGAAAGGAGAGGAGACAGAGGAACTGGTGTGCTCTCCTCTCACAGGCAGTGTAGGGGTATAAGGCACACCTCCTGGGGGAGAGGCACCACTACAACTTGTGCTCTCTCTAACAAACACAAACAGCGTAACTTCATCACCTATACCCTCATATTAATTTGAAATTTAAAAAAAGGAAAAAAATGGCGAGCACTGAGTAGATAGATGTAGGTGGTGGCAACGCGGATGTCTTTACCTTGCTTCTCCCTATATGGAATTCCTGCCTCATGAACTGTGGCAGGGTAAGAGCCCCAGTATTCTCAGTGGTGTCCTGTCAAACATTCTGTCCCACAAAAGGGAGCTGAACATAAAAAGGCAGGTGCCACCTCTTAGCCCCAATGACCCAGAAATTGGCTTTAGTGATAGGTAGCAGGAGACAGGGTGCGAAATGCAGAATAAGAAAGGCATTTACCCTAACTGTGAGCTCCACCCGGGAGCTCTGTGTTAATTAGCACTTGATCTAATCATTTCACAGTTTAAACATATGACAAAATATCACATTGTACCCTGTAAATAAATAAATGAAATATATATACATACACATACAAAGTTGTCAATTAAAATTTTTAAAAGGTTGATTGTAAAAAAAAAGTGTTTTTAAGAGAGAGAATATCATTTAACCATGAAATTTAAACTTCTGTGAAATGTCATAGCCTTTAATGACAAAATAATAGTTTGTTTGTGAAAAATGTAATTGTGGATTTTTATCATTTCTTTTAGAATTAGATCAAAACTACAAATATCATTTCAATATCCAAAGACCTTAAAACATAAAAGTTAAAAATAAAATGAATCCTTTAAAAACATGAAATGTCCTGGGTGGTTATGAAACTAACATGAGCTTTATATCAAAAGGAATAAAGATGCAGATACATCCAGCGGTAAGTGTATGTTGTAGGTAAAACACACCTGCTGTTTCTAGCTTCAAAGTGACTATAAAAGACTTGCTAGTCCATGTCCTCACAGTATTCCACAGGCTATTAAAACTTATATTTTAAAATGGACTTACATTTTCATAGTAGAATAACCTATTTCTTCATTCTGTCTTTTAAAATCTTACCATGTTAATTCATCAGTTTAACATCCAATTATTTGCTCTACTAGGAAGAGAAAACTTGGTTAACATAAATCAAAAATTATAACCAAATGACATGTCATGGCCATTAGTGACCAACATCTACATTGAAAAAGTTTTAAAAATCCAGGAATATCAAATGGTAAAGATGAAATAACAACAGAACCCTTAGAAATTCAAAAAATCCTTAATGAATATTAAGGATTCAAAAACTTTATTCCCATAAATATGACAATCTGAAGGATATTGACCAATACTTGGAAGCATGCCACCTCCCAAGACTCAGCCAGAATGAAGTTGAAATGTTGAACAGGCCTATATCAAGCTCTGAAATAGCATCAACTATACAAAATCTCCCTAAAAAAGAAAGGCCCTGGACCAGATGGCTTCACATCAGCATTCTACCAAACCTTTAAAGAGAAAATAGTACCTATACTATTTCCAAAATACAGAGAAAGATGGAATACTACCCAACACATTCTATGAAGCAAACATCACCTTGATATCCAAACAAGGAAAAGATCCAACAAGAAAAGAAAATTATACACCAATATCGCTAATGAATATTGATGCGAAAATATTCAACAAGATCCTAACCAACAGAATCTAGCAACACATCAAACAAATCATACACCACGACGAAGTAGGTTTTATCCCAGGATCTCAAGGATGCTTCAACAAAAGTAAATCTATAAATATAATTCATCACATAAACAAATTAAAAAGCAAAAACCATATGATTCTCTCAATTGATGCAGAAAAAGCTTTTGATAACATCCAGCATCCCTTTATGATCAGAAGACTTAAGAAAATCGGTATAGAAGGGACATTTCTTAAACTGATAGAGGCCATCTACAGCAACCCTATAGCCAATATTGAATGCAGTTAAACTGAAATCATTTCCACTCAGGTCAGGAACCAGGCAAGGGTGCCCATTGTCTCCACTGCGCTTTAACATCGTAATGGAAGATTTAGCCATTGCAATTAAGGGAAAAAAGGCGATTAAGGGCATCCATATAGGGTCAGAAGAGATTAAACTTTCACTTTTCGCAGATGATATGATAGTATATCTGAAAAACACCAGGGATTCTACTACAAAACTCCTAGAAGTGATCAAGGAATATAGCAGCGTCTCAGGTTACAAAA
>CAUYQV010113664.1:0-23546 GCA_963574575.1 Galagoides demidoff
GTGAGGCCGCCCGGGCCACCGCTCCCTGCGCCGCTGCCCGTAGTGCCGGGCTTGGTGTCGGCAGCGCTGAGGGCGGGGGCGGCGGGCGGCTGTTGGGTCTTGGCCTGGCTGCTCATGGTTGCGGTGATGGTGACTGGGGCCGGCTGCGGCAGCTGCGGCTCCTCCCGATGTGTGATGGTAACTAGGCCGGCGGTGGTGGGGCTGCTCAGGGCTCTCTGGGGTCTGCTCTCTGCTCCCGCTACCGATCGAACTCTCCTAACACGTTTTCTATGGATTGTCTACAGATAAGTGCCAATCTGCTCGTGCCGTGTCCACAGCACCGCAGCTGGCCCTTTTTAGTGCTCTGTTTCCCCAGCTAGATCTTGTCCCATTTGGCGGGGATCCCTGACCCTCCACCCTCATCTACCCGTTGTTGGACCCTGCTGGGGTCCCCAGACTCACTAAAGACTCAGCCCAGGCTCTGGCCCCAGGTCCTCTGTGCTGCTAATGTCCTGTGGTGAACTGGAGTCCACCCCACATGCTGCCCACAGAGAGAGAGTGTGTGTGTGGCTGTGTGTGTTTGTGGTTGTGCCTGTGTGTCATTGTGCACGTGTGTGTGGTTGTGCATGTGTGGCCGGGGGTGTGTGTGGTTGTGCGTGGGGGTGGTTGAGTGTGTGTACACATGTGGTTGTCTGCATGTAGTTGTGTACATGTGGTTGTGTGCGTGTGGCTGGGTGTGTGTGTGGTTATATGTGTGGTCATGCGTGTGTGGTGTGTGTGTTGTAGTTGTGCGTGTGGGTGGTATATGTGTGGTTGTATGTGTGGTTGTGCTTGTGGGTAGTATGCGTGTGGTTGTGTATAGGGGTGGTATGTGTGTGGTTGAGTGTGTGTGTGGCTGGATGGTGGGTGTGAGCACTGCGTGGGACATACTTACATGTTTTATACAATGAGTATTGTGGGTATGACCCCCTGGAAACAGTACTGAGTACTGAACAGGCTGTCCTGTGTCCCAAGCCAGCCTCCTTTCTCTTAGTAACAGATCCTTCTTAAAAAGCTAAAAACGGGTGGTGCCCGTAGCTCATGTATGGTGCTGGCCCCATACACTGAGGCTGGTGGATTTGAACCTGGCCCGGGCCAACTAAAACAACAATGGCAACAACGACAAAAAAAATAGCCGGGCATTGTGGCGGTCTCCTGTAGTCCCAGCTACTTGGGAGGCTGAGGCAGAGAACTGCTTAAGCCCTAGAATTTGAGGTTGCTGTGAGATGTGACACCAGAGCACTCTACGCAGGGCGATAGTTTGAGACTGTCTCAAAAAAAAAGAAAAAAAAACCTGAAAATGTGCGGCTTCTGGGCCCAGTTTGAGCATCCCCTAAACCGAGCTCCTCGGTGCTGCCTGAGGGAGGCCCCCAGTCTCCTTTCCTGGCTTCCCCTCAGTATCAGAGGCTCCCCCAGGCTGTCTCTATGGGACTCCTTCTGCCCCTGCCCTCTCCACTCCTCTCTTTGGACTCATTCGGGGAGATCGAGAGGGGCACCTGGGAGGTTCCTGGCAGGTGCGTGCGCAGCAACCCTGGGGAACTGCTCTCATCCCACTGGACGGCAGTGGCACAGGTGCGTCTCCTGCGGGGCTGGTGCCACGGTCGCCCTGCTCTTCTCAAGGACACCACAGCATAGATGATACTGCCTGTCCCCTTTGCAAGGTGTCTCAGACTGTCAGATAGAGCAGATTCCTATCTGGCCAGCCCCTCCTACCACCCCATCACCCCGTGGAGGGCACCCTGTGGGCCCATTGTTAGCAGACCTTCACGGGGTGTCAGCCGTCAGCGTGACGGACACACAGGCTATTGATTTAGTGACAGCTACCCCTGCTCTGGATCGATCTAATGTTTTCATTACACTAAAAATGCTTTAACAAGTTCATTCGGAATTAGGCGATGGCAAAGATCTGCTCGGTTCTGAGTGTGCTCCCCATGGGAGGGTGACTTTTTGGAGACCTTCCGGGGTGAGAGCTACCCCAGGACCCTGCAGCACGCAGCCTCCCGACAGGCTCTGGATTGTGAGGTGAGTGAGGCTGCTGCGGCAGAGGCTCCATCTGCATCCCAGGGCCCTGTTTCCCTTTAAGCCTCCCCATCTGTCTGTCTGTCCACTGGCAGCTTGTCCCATCTCTGGGTTTGCTCTGTGTAATGAACTGCCTTGGGCCATGGCCACCTAGAAAACTCTCCGGGAACTCTCTGTGCCTCACACGCAACGCTGCTCATTCCTGGAATCTGAGGAACATGAGGGAGGCACGTGGAGCCCACTTCTCCCCATCTGGCCCCACTTGCTAGCTGCTGATGGGGCGTCTCTGGGGCACCTCTGTGCTGTTGGCAGCAGGGCCGCAGGGCTTGCAGCTAGCTGGAGATGTGCCGGCATGATGGTACTGGGCAGCAGAGGGCTGCAGCTCACCCCTTTGTCAGCCTCGGAACCCTCTTCCTCCCACTGCCCAGTCTGCTCTGGACATTTAGAGCTACATGTGTCCCTCCAGTACTCATGTGATGAAACCCTAACTCCTAAGGAGATGGGGTTAGGAGGGCTTTGAGAGGTCATGCAGGTGGAGCCCTTGTGCATGGAACCAGTGCCCTTTGGAGAGAGACCCCTGCCACCTTCCACCACATGAGGACGTAGGGAGAAGGTACCATCTATGAATGCAAAACAGACCCCAGCAGGTGCTGAATCTGCCAGCACCTTGACCTTAGATTTCCAGCTTCCAGAACCCTGAGAAGTGAATTTCTGGTGTTTGCAGGCCCCCTCTCTATGGGGTTTTGTTATAGTGGCCTGGATGGACCTAGACACTGGCCCCGTTTTGAGCTAGTGGTCAGCTGGTGGTTCCTCAGTGAACCTGTGATTAGACTACCTACGTATTATCATTTTCGGGACCCAGTGCAAAATGAAAATTCTGGGCTCCAGCTCAGAAATCAGTTGGAATCTCAGGATGGCAACACAGAGCACTGAGCAAGCATGGGTCCCTACTGTGGGGGGTCTGGACACTGGCCCCCATCTGTGTGTCAGGAGCCTGCTCACAGAAGCAGGCAGTATGTGTGTCCTGCTCATATGTCCTGACAATGTGTGCTTCTTGGGACCCTTGCATGTCCCTTTTGTCCAAATGGTGCTGGGCCAGTAGAGCCCCTGGCTCTGAGGAACTCTGGCCTGCCCTGAGGGACCCTCCCTTGCTTCTGTGTGTGGGCCCCTTCAGCTGGCCAGGCTGGAAGCCAGACTGCAGAGGCCGTCTGCCAGCTCTGTGTCACAGTGGACCCTAAGTCGGGGTGTGTTGTTTGCCCTGTCTCTGTCTCTCAGGAGAGTGGTTCTCACCAAGTTTGTCACGTCATCTCACGCAAGCTGGACTCTGCAGTGGTAACAAGTGTCAGCGTCCTCTAAAAAGCAGTTTCTCACATAATAACGTCACGGCCCATCTGAAAGCCGAGCTCTGCCCACCCTGTTCGGGCCCTGGCAGCACCGTGAGTGTTGCTGGTGTCAGGCAGAGACAGGTAGTGCTGGAGGGCCGTGGCCAGCACTCAGATGCTTCCACAGGGAGTGGGATGTCCACTCAGGACTCACTGGGCCTGACCTACGGCCAGTGGGACCAGAGGGTGCCTTCGCTGGCACCTGGGTTGAGGAGCTGAAACTTGTGTTGAAGGGCGTCGATAGGGCTCACGTTTCTAAACATGTGCCGGGTCTGAGCACAACCCCAGATGCCCAATGTGACTGTGTGACGTTGGCCATCATAAAGACCCACCCTCATTACTGAAAGGACACAAAATCATTTAGGGATCTTTCTGGGTACACATGTTCCCAGGGTTGATAAATAGGCCCCTGGATCCAAAAACCAAAAGAGGAAAACGAAAGCCAGCACTTAGCAATGCCAAATGAATTGGCAGCCTTGAAGCCCCTGCCAGCTTTAAAGCTCTAAACTCTTAACTGATTTGGGCATATGTTTCAAAGAGAGCTTTTCCCAAATGTGACCAATAAAAGGTCTGTGAGATTCCAGGGAGTGGTGAGATAGCTGAGTGAGCCAGTCCCCGCCGGTAGCCTTGCTTTCCTGTTCCTCCACCCACCCACTCTCTTTTTCATCCATGCTGTCTTGGTCAGCTATTGCTGCGTGACAAACCACTGCAAAATCCCCATGACGTTCCTCTCCCAGGTCTGGCTGCTGCCGGGGCTCCTCTGTCTGGGCTGGGCTCGGCTGGCAGCTCTGGGCTGTTAGGCTCAGCTCTATGCCAAGTGTGATGTGTCCCCCACAGACCAGTAGAACCTGGCAATGACAGAGGTTCAAGAGACAAGACTCGCCCAGAGGCCTTGACTCAGACCTGCCAAATGCCACTTCTGCCATATTCTAGGAGTCACATGGCTGAGCCCAATGTTGGGGTGGGCAGGAAAGAGCTGCAGATCAGCACAAGGGCTAGACACAGGTGAAAAATTAGGGACAAGTGGACAGTGTGCTATGCTGTTCATCTCCCTTTAAAAAAACTATCCTTCACAATTGGACTGGGACTCTCTTCCCTGTGTCAAACCTTCAGCCTTATCCTCCTTTGAATTAAACCAGGAGTTCCCAAGCGAGGATGGTCTTCCAACAGCATGCTTCCTCTGCCAGGAAGCATGGGAGGCGCCTGCTCTGAGGAGGGTGTTGTCTGGCTGTGTGCGTTCACGTCCCGAGGTTTAGGCAAGGGCCGGTTCTGTGTCTGAGGATCCCCACGGCGGGTTCCCACTCGATGCAGAGGGCCCCAGTGACAGCGACAGCTCTCATGGGGGCTCCCCGAGTCCACCACACCTGACTCCAACATGTAAACCACACACAAACTGCTGTTTTTAAAGTACTTTTTTTGAGATTTAAGTCAATTCCCAGAAGCACAAGATGGTGTTTTAAAAACAGAGACATGGTAATGGTTATCTAGATCGCTGTCTGGTTTTGGTTTGGTTTTCAGAGATGGCAGCTCTGAGTCTGAGCAGGGCATCCCCCAAGGGGCTGGCTTGGTCAGTGAAGCCAGAGGGCTTGAGCCCATGGCCTGAAGGGCCCCATCATCTTTCATTCTTTCTCTACTTCTTTCTTTTAGCATGAAGGTACCTAAATTGACCAATTTCTCAGCATCAGTTGAGGTAGGCTTCAGGCTGTCTCGAGAGTTGACTTGTTTTGTGATTTTGGGGCCAGAAACACATCTCTTGGCCAGCCTCTGCAGCCGTGGTTTGTGGACTTCAAACACCTTCAGCTACTTTATGTGAGAGCAGACCAGGGACTTGAGTGCTGTCTGAGCAGGGACCTGGCCACCTCACCTGAGTGTCTGTGCCAGGATGTGGTACGACGCTTGTCACTTGCTAGCTGGCCATGCCACCGGCGTGGTGGGTGGCATGTGGATTTGGTGGGTTATCTTCCTGTGTCCTTTCCTGGGCCACTTTCTGCAGAGGAAGTCAAGCCGATGCTGCTTCTGAAAGGGGTTTAGGTCACAGCTCCCCAAGTGCTGGTGTTCACGGTATTTACGAGCAACAGTGGCTGGGTGGATGAGCTGCGCTCTTGGCCCCGGCTTCCCTCTGCAGAGCCAGCAGCCTTTCCTCAGGCAGGAGAGCTGCGAGCTTAGTTGGAACCGACTTCGGTACCTTTGACGCTCTATTGGGGAATCAGTTTCTTCCCAGGAAGAGCAGGTGTCTGAGTCCCCTGGAGCAGGTAAGATTCCTTCGGACAGGACCAAAGAGGCCCTGAAGGTGGCAGAGCTGGGCTCACTGAGGGAGAGATGAAGTCAGCCTGGGTTATTTCTTAATCGGCTTATGAGAACTCACTCGAACCGTACATAGGAGATTCTCTCTACAATCACACTTTTTTTAGTGTAAATGATGGGCCCATGGAGAGTCTGCAGAACCCAGTGCGGGATGGTCTGGCTTTATAAACACTCTTGACACCACACTGAACGATGCTGTGTGTGCTGCCCGTCCCCGCAGCGGCCTGCTCAGGTGTCTCTGCACAGAGGGTGTTCATGTAGAACCACAGCCGAGGTCTAGAGACAGCTTTTGAATCTTGCCTCTGCAGCTGTGGATGGCCTGAAGCAAGGGGCTTACCCATTCCAGGTCAGTTTCCCCATCCATAAAATGGGATTGATAACAGCAGCATCTGTCCCAGAGTCTTCTGTGGACTTGTGCTCCATGTCACACCCAGAGCACTGGCCCAGGTGTGGCGTGGGAGCAGAGCTCCGCAGAGGAAGGCTGTTACTTTGTGTGGGACTCCTGCTCCCCCAGGTTGCTGTAGATGTGACTGTCCCTGAGTGTCTTTAATCACATGACGGGGCATTTTAACTCATGGGACCCAAGGGACAGGAGCTGACACAAAAACAGCTCTGCCTCCTGATGCCTCTTGGAAACAGGTGAGTGATAAACAGCCTGTTATGTGCGTATTTCCAGAATTTTCTTCTTGTATTCAGATATCATGGAAGAGAAATTTAGTACTCAAGAAATGGAATAAAATCTTTTTAAAATTTTCAATGAGAATCATTGAAATAAAATATTAAAGTGAGCTTTAAATGGCACATTTTGGTTGATTGGATTTCTGGGCCCCTGGAGGCTGACCAGAGGCCCCTTTTTCTGTTAGGACCAGAAATCTTTCGCCTGTGCGGCATCCGTGCGGCCTCCACCAGGTTGATCAGCATTTGCTGATCATGATCATGATGTGGTGTCTAAAGGCCAATATCCTGAAAATCAAAGATAAGACTGGTGGCAAACAGAATTACAGTGAACTAAAACAGTCCCTAGAAAACAAACACCAACTCCCCGACATCTCGGCATTGCTGAAGAACCCAGAAGAAATATGGGTGCCACCTGGGCTCTGAGGCACCGGGGTTTGCCTGCTCAATTTTAAAACAGTATTGTAAGTGCCGTCTTCCCACCGCCCGACCCTCACCTGGGTCTCACACCTAGAGCATCTGAGATTGTTTTTGCGAGTTCATCTTTGCACAGTGGCTCTGATTTTAGACCTGGAAAATACAATTTGGGTTAAAACTCAATGGGGAGTCCCTCACGCAGACGGGTTGCCGTGGAGATGCGTTGGGGGGTTGTGTGGCCGGAGGAGCCTCGGGCTTCAGTTTGCCTTCACACCAGCTGGCCGGCTTCCCCCTCCCAGCACCGTCCCACCTGCTGCCTCCCCGAATCTGCCCACTGCTCTGATTATTGTGGGGTAGGAGGCGTCCTGGGGCCCTGGGCCAGGCCTGCCTTGCTGACAGAGTGCTGCTTCTGTTCAGCTGAAGAGCAGTCAAGGGCTGTGGGGACGGGCAGGCCCTTCCTCGCCCTAGCGCCTGAGACTCAGTTCGCCTCAGCCCATAATCCCAGTTCCCCGCTGGTGACTGGGTTGGGCCCAGCCATCAGGCAGTTCTGGACCATGATAGCCGGAGGAGTTTGCGGGGGTGTCTGGAATCACCGTCCTGATAAAGAGAAGAGGCTGCATTTGTGTCTCTCAGGATCTGCCACACAGCACTACGGATAGCATCTCCCAGTTGTTCAGGAAGGCCGAGAGTGTCCAGTGATCTGGAGTCGGAGGCCACCAGGGGCCAGCCTGTGGACCCCAGTGGGTGCTGCTTACTGCTTGCTGTGGGCCAAACCATGTCCCCCAAAATTCACATAGAAGCCCCCCTGTGGTAACTGGTGGAACAAGGTAAAACTAAGGAAAGCTGAGGCCACCAGGCTGGGTCCTCGTCCAGTAGGAGGAGGTGGGACACACACACACATACACACACGGAGGGTCGACCGTGTGAGGACACAGGGAGAAGGCAGTGTCCACAAGCCACCACTGAGACACACGCCAGCCCTAACCCAGACCCGCCCCAGTCCCGCAGCCGGGGAGGTGCACGGACACTCTGTGGGTGGATGGAGTTGGGAAGGAGCCACTTGCTCTGACACTTGTGGGAGCCCAGAACTGGGCATGAGCCATGCTTGTCAACAGAGGAGAGAGAAGGGGAGGAGACAATGGACAGGACCCCCCAGCAGTGTCCATGCGCCTGACCATCACCAGGCCGTTGACTTTTGATCTCAAAGAGCTCTTGGATTCATCAGGCGGAGGCTGGAGCGTGCACCCGAGAGACACCTTCTCTGTGTCTCTGTCCCACTATGGTGACCCAACTCACAATCAGCTCTTGCCTGGACCTTTGCAGTGGCATATCAGCCACCTACCAGCACACTGGCTGGTCGTCTCCAGTCTGGTCCTCTAACTGTAGCCTAAATGACCTTTGACAGGTGCGACTCTCATCAGGTCGCACGTACTCAAAACGCTGTGGTAGTTCCACTCAGCTCAAACAAAGACGCAGTTCCGGCCTCCACGGCCCGGCATGTGACACACTCCTAACCTCTTTTCTCTGTTCTGTCTTGTCCCTCGTGCCCACCTTGCACTTTCCCACTATGGTGTTTTTGCAAACTTGGGTCACCTTGTAAATGCCCATGTGTCCTTCAGTTCTTACCTGCCCTATTCTTAGGGAAGCCACCAGGTTCTCTGACAAGGTCTAGCCCACCTGACCTAAGTGATGGTAACTCATCCCTGACGCAAAGGCTAAGCCCAGCAGCTGACTCTTCAGCTTGGGCTGGGAGTTGGTGGGCAGGTGGCTCCTCCCGAGGTGGGCCTGCACCTTGCGTGTCTCTTCCACTCTGTGTGCTGCTCAGAGAAGGTCTCAGCCCCAGCTCAGCTCCAGGGCTGGGGACATGGATCCCACGATTTTAGCCCCAGCATCCAGGGAAGTTCCCGGAAGAGAGTGCTTAAATGTTTGCTGAGTAACCAAGTGACACACAGTTAAGTTCTAGGTTAACTCATGAAGGCAGCTGTGCTACTAATGGACATCATTTAAGAGGCTAAATTATTCCTCTTTTAATCATTTACAATAAGAGAACATGCACAGAGAGAGGAGGAAATTATGGTACATCCACTTGATGGTGGGATATTATATGACAGCATTAAAAATGGCAACGACTATGCACAAACTGAGAAAATCTGACACGAAACTGAGTAAGTGGCGAGGACAAGGCATGCCCATCACCCTGTAGGAAGGTCTTGCGGCTGCCCTGTGTCCTGCGGGTCGCTGGCTCCTCGGGTCTCCAGCTGCTCCTGCGTGTCCCTGAGCTTCGCTCACGTGTAACCCTTCTGAGGCCTTCTCTGAGCTGCTGCACATTCCAGAGCCCCCAGCCGTGTGAGGGAAACGTTTGTGTTCTCCAGCCTGGGTGCCTGCGGCCCTCGGCACCTCCCAGCTCTCGGGTGCACGCTCCAGCCTCCGCCTGTGTGTGCCACCAGCCACTGCATTCCTCCTCTCCTCAGAGCCCACCTGCTCTGGGACCACCCTGTCTCCATTACATCTGCAAAGATCCTGTTTTCAAGTAAGGCCACATTTCCAGGTACAGGGGGTTGGGATATCAATATACCTTTTTGCGGACACAATCAGCCATAACAGGCGTAAGGCAGGGAGGAAGGGAAGAAAGAGCTCCTCCTTCTGGGGCTGGCGAAGCTGAGGCTGGACTCCAAAGTCCTGTGCCTGCGTGAGTCTGTCTGGCTGAGCACTGAGTGTCCCTCACGGCCCTGGCATCCCCGTCGGAGGTGCCTCCTGGGTCAGCCAGGCCTGAGAGCACCAGGAGGCTGCACACAGCCAGTATCCACCCCTCAGCGCTCAGCAGGTGCAGTTTGCCTTTGGGTCACTCAGCTTCATTCCCACCCACCCCTCGTAGTCTCTTTCTCTGCCCAGCACACTTTAGGTGTCTAATGACCAGAACTGAAAGGAAGACACTAGCATTGCTCCCCGCCCCCCGTCGGTGCACGAGTGGTTTTTGGCAGATGGGGCCTCCCCTCCTGCATGCATGCCTTGCCGGCCCCTTCCTTGCTGTGCGGGGTCCTGACTTTGCCTCCCCTCAAAGGAGCCTGGGCACCACAAAGCAAGAAGCACACTGTGGGCAGCAGGCACCAGGGGGCGCTTTGAATCATCATCCCTTGGGGTGCCAGGGCCTGTGCCTTGCTCATAAGAAAGTGCTAGAAAATGTCTGTGCTAAAATGAGCAGTGTCCTCCAAGGTCCCAAAAGTGGCCCCATGCCCCTCCTTGCTGTCTAGCAGTGTTTTATCCGATTTGTGCAGGGCCGGGGAGAGCTCTGGCTGGCTGGGATCACAGGTCTGGGACAAGGCAGTTATACCCTCACAGAGCAAAGAGGTGCCCAGAACCCAGGCCCAAACCAGACCTAGACTCAGAGTCTTCAAGGCTGCGTGTTTTTAGCAACTTCCCACATGGTTCTGGTGGTCACCTAAGCCCTTGGCCTAAAGAACACTAGAAGGAATTCTGCATTGGTCCAGGGAGGGGAACCTGAACAGCCCTAGAGGCCTGGAGGCCCCTTAGATGTCTCTTGCTGTGCTGGTCTTCCCGGAAGCCGTGGCCTGAGAGTCACACCCTGGTGACTTCCTTGCAGAACCCTGAAGGCAGCAGGTGCTGGCTTTTGTTGTGCTGAGAGGGCACGTGCAGGGTGAGGGATGGGCCTGGGGAGCCTGTTTTGCAGCATTTGACTATTTCTGCCATGTAAACACCCTCTGCCCCGATTTCCTGCCATGTAAACACCCTCCACCCTGATTCCTGCCATGTAAACACCCTCTGCCCTGATTCCTGCCATGTAAACACCCTCTGCCCTGATACTGGCTCCTTGTGTGATGTCACCAGCTGGTCTTGGGAGGCAACGTGCACACAGCTGCTCCTGCAAGCCCACTAGAGATGGCTCTGGCCCCTGCGCTGCCAGGGGTTACCCGAGTCTGCCTGGACATCTGCCATCCTTGCCTCCCATTTCTGATTCCTCCTCCAAGAAAGAGAGAGAAGAGGCGACAAGGTGGCGGCCCGGGGAGGGGGGCTTGCCCTCTGGCAGGCACGTGACCTGTGGTGCCCCCCACGAGACCCATTCCCCACCCGCCTGCTCTAATACACTCTAAACTCCAGTGATCTAAGTGAAGGTTTCAGATTAACATTTAAATTAATGCTGGACTAGAAATCTGGGGCCCAGGTCGCTGATGTGACTTTCTGTTAACGTGTTCTGTGACCTGGGGCAGAAATTTAAAATGCTCTTTTCTAGTAGAGCCGTCTGCAGGGAGGTCGGGAATGGCAGACCCAGACTGGTGCCCCCGCCCCCGCGCACAGGGATGCCTCGGCCCAGAACACCTACTTGACCAAGACTTCTGCTTCCAGGCCCAGCCTCACCGGGGCCCAGAGAGCCAAGAACACCCAAACCCAACAGTGGCACAGGTGTGGTGGCAGGACAGGAGCTGACACAGGAGCACAGACTCAGAGAGCAGAGGGCACTGTGGCCGTGGGGCCCAAGGTGGTGGCCAGGCCCGAGTCGGGGATTCCACACAGAGTCCAGGGGGGAGAGCAAAGGACAGCTACATGCTCACATACTCCTTGCCCTATCATGGGGAGACAGCCCAGAGGGGAGCAGGCCAGGTGATACTTCCTCCAGAGCCGGGCTTGAGCAGGGTGGTGAGTGCCAAGGCTGTGCTAGCTGGAAAGAGGGGCTGTGGCCTCTCCAGCCCCAGCTGCAGGAGGCGGGGCTGGAGGTAGCTGCCAGGGGAGGGGTCACTGCACCTGGAGCTACCCAGGCTGGGCCCCCCTTGTTCTCAGGACCTTCACTCCAGTGCTACCCTCTCAGGCCAGATGCTGCTCTTCTGAAGTCGGCCCAGGGGTCAGAGCAGCCTACCGCCTTACACTGACCACTTCATCTCTGCTTCCAAGATGCCCACCCCCACCCCAGTCTCAGGGGACTGGGAAAGGATGTCAGACAATCCCACACCTTCTGCCCACTCTTGTCTGGCTCCTTGTTGGTGAGCCCCTGCCTTGGCTGTCCTTGGGGGTCCCAGGTGGCCCCATTCTTGGCATCGGTGTGGGCACCTGCTTATTCTTTCTAAAGGGACTCCTCATTGCAGCCTGCTGGGCTGCCTGCCACTTGCATGGCCTGGGGGGCTGTGCCCTGACTCATCAGGACCCCTTATCCCCACCGGAAGAGCCCACGTGGGGCATTCTTCCTGGTTTGTGTCCTGGAGGCCAAGGTGACGCTCCCCTGGGAGTGCAGTGAAATGGCAGTGGCTGAAACAAGTGGCAGCTGGTCTCCCTCCCCTAGAGCACGGAGGGGGCTGCCCCATATGGGCCCTTCCAGCTCATCTCCCAACTCCGCTCCTCTGCCTGGTCCTGGTGACCCAAGGTGAGCTCCAGCTAGTGTCCATGCTCCAGGAGTGGGCCGAGGAGGGGCAGAGTGTGAGTGGCAGCTCCTCAGGAAGGTGCTGGAACGCACAGTTCTGGAACCCAGTTGCAGGGTCTGGCCTGGCTGTGAGGGAGCCACAAAGGGAGCGTGTGCTCTCCATGGCACGTCCTGCTCCCAGGGGGACGGGGACTGGCAGGGGGCAGCAGCTTGGCAGCTCCTGCAACACCGCATTACATTCAGATGGCAGTGTGGACGCAGACGCCCAAGACAAACCTCCTGTGCCTCTGGCGCTGGGCTGAGCAAACCTTCCCTGGCCACTGAGCAGCCTGGGGAGAAAGGTGTCCTGCCTGAGGTCAGGCGTCAGATTGATGGCCCAATACCAGGTATCATGGTGTTCCATGACAATGCAGGCTGATCGAGGGTCACCTGGCCAGCAGGAACCCTGTGTGCCCCCAGGCCTGGGGTGTGCTCCAGTAGTCGCTCGAGGCTGCTGACATCTGTCTGTGTTCTGGGCCACCAAGAAACCCAAAAGAGTCGTTGCGTCTCTCCAGGCCACTCTGAGAAAAAGGTATAAGCACTAGGCCGCCATCGCAGGTAGGAGTGCGTCTATAAGGGTGTGACGTGTGGGGACTGCTTACCTAGCACGCTGCCACCTTCTTACTATGACTGGCCTTGGTCATAATCAGTGTGGGCCTCACCATCAGCCACCACGTTCTAAAATGCAGTCAGAGGAGGCTGATAAATGCAGTGTCAGGCAGCTGTGCCAAAGTCCAGCAAGTGAAGGTCATGCTGTCCTCACAGAGACTGAAACAGTCGCTGAGACACAGACACTCCAGCGTTCCACTCAGAAGCTCATTTCACAGCAAAGGTGGGGGCTGTTCAGACAGCAGCAGTCTCTGCTTCGTGCCGTCTGGACACTGGGATTGTCTCTTTGGGCTGGCCCTGTCATGCTGACTTCTAGCCCACGCACAGGGCAAAGACGGAAAACCTGAAGTCAGTTTCCAGTTCAGCAAATGAGGCTAATGTCGGAGGCATCACTTTGTTGACCTTCATTTGTGAGGATTCAGACCCACGCAGCCCTCAGCCGTCTCAAGCTGGGCAGCCATGTGCCTGGGAAGAGGGGGATAAGGGCAAACCCAGCTGGATTGCCCGTAAAAATAGGTTTCAGGGAGTCCCTTAGACTTTAAGTCCAGCAAAAATGTATCTTTGGGAGCAGGCCCAGTTTGGGCCAACCTTTCCCATAATGTGGAAGCTACTTGGGTATAATGAATGCAACCCAGAGGGGCTTTGAGATGCTGCCACTCAGAGTACACACACCTTCATTCTTTTAAGAAAGCACATTTTACATGTGGAAGTACATTGCATATGGTTTTTTTTTTTTTTTTTTGAGACGGAGCCTCAAGCTATCCCGCTGGGTAGAGTGCCATGGCATCACAGCTCACAGCAACCTCCAACTCCTGGGCTTAAGTGAGTCTCCTGACTCCGCCTCCCAAGTAGCTGGGACCACAGGTGCCCGCCACAACGCCCAGCCATTTTTTGGTTGCAGCTGTCATTGTTGTTTGGTGGGCCCGTGCTGGGGATTTGAACCCGCCACCTTAGGTGTACGTGGCTGGCGCCTTAGCCGATTGAGCCACAGGTGCTGAGCCACATATGGTTTTTTAAAAACACAAAGAGTACAAAAGGGAATGCAGAGACACTAGGCTCAGTGTGGCTACCTTTGAAAACTCAGCAGAGGATGAGAATCCACGCCAGCCCCTAGAACATGTTGCTGTGCCTGCCGTTCCAGCCAGAGCACAGTCTGGAGGGTGCCCCACTCTGCCACACCCCGAGACACGGAGGCTGGGGGCTCAGCTCTGGCTCCCCTGCCCTGACCGCGGCTGAGGGCTCAGCTCTGGCTCCCCTGCCCTGACCGTGGCTGTTTTCTGTCTTGTTCAGCGTGTAGGGCCCTGATGGATGAGGTGGAACATGATGTCACCAAGGCTCGGCAGAAGAAGATCAAGGTGGGCTCCTTCCGAATAAATCCTGATGGGACACAGGAGAGGAGAAAGGTAGCGGAAAAGAAATTATGTGCCAGTGTATAATTGCGGATATGGGCAATTACCAACCATTTATCCAAACAGCAGTTGGTCTTAATCTTCTAACCTTTCTCTTGTTCAGGGTATCAGCTCTAAATTGCTTCTGAGTCCTGGGGGACCCAAAGTAATCTTTAAGCTTGAAATTGAAGTATCTCTCTCAGCACCTAAATTTTGTATCTTGTCAAATCGGAAGACATTTCAACACCAGGCATTCATCAGAATAAAAATAGAGCTTCCGCGGTTCTTGGCAAGGCCAGCAGGGGGCCCAGAGAGGCTAAAGGGGCAGCCCAGAGAGGGCTCCTCCGCACACCCCTCCTCCCCCCGAGACCTCCAGATTTCTGGTGGGGGATGCAGGATGTACCACCCGCTTCAGGGACAGACTGGGCACTTGGCTGTGGGGGAAGGAGAATTGTTCTTGCACAACCCAAAGCTGTGTTCACCCAGAGGGTCAGATGCCCATGAGCACTGTACCTGTACAGGCAGAGTCGGAGGGGCAGGGGCCTGGACGCCAGTGCACACGGCTGTCGGCTGTCGGTCCATAGGGGAGCAGACACTTTCCCCTCTGAGCATGCAGGTGATGAGTGCCCAGAACACACAGCCAGGTCCAGTGTTGTTCTGAGGGAACTACTGTTAGACCATTGGTCTCCACTATCCTCCATCAGTCAGAGAACAGAAGTTGGTTTTGGAAGTCCAGGCACTGCACCCTGTCTTAGAGCAAATAGCAGGAGGCGGGCAGTCTGCACACGTTCCCCTCTCTGGACAGTGCTTGGTCCAGAGGAGGGAGCAGGAATGGCGATGGGGCTGGGACACCATAGTGCTCCGAGCTGTGGGACTGCGGCAGCCAGCCCTCACAGAAGGCATGTCTTCTTTTTACGTTGCCTAAGTTACAAATGAGAAGGAAGCGTCATCCACAAGTTAGCAGCACTTGGGGGAGAGCTGGGCACTTGGGGTCTTTCTCTTGGGCCCACAGGCACACGCACAGGTGACCTTCAGGAGGTGTCTTTGGCAATTTCACAGGTAGGGCCTCATGCAGCCCCTTGGGAAGCTCTGTTGCAGGGGTGACACCTGCATTGGGAATGCCTAGGTCCCCAGTGGTCACCTGAGTGCTGGACGCGTCCCTCCATTCTTGGAGCAGTCCTCGCCCCTGACCCTCAGCCTGAGCTGATTCTTATTGCCACTTAGGGTTAAGAAAGATGTGTGAGCCTGTGTGTGTGTGTGTCTGAATACATGTGTGTGTATGCGTATCTACATATGTGTGTGTCTACATGGGGGTGTGTCTACATGTGTCTGTGTGTGTGTCTATGTGTTAGTGTGTCTGTGTGTCTACATGTGTGTGAGTGTGTCTATGTGTGCATGTGTCTGTGTGTCAGTATCTGTTTGTCTATGTGTGTCTATATGTGAGTGTGTGTGCCTGTGTGTGTCTACGTGTGAGTGTGCATCTCCGTGTGTCTCTGCGTATGCACATGTATGTGACTGCCAGCATAGATTTAAACATAAACTAACTCTTATACTACTTTGATAACTTAGAGCAGTGGTTCTCAACCTTCCTAATGCCGCAGTGTATCTTCATTGTTAAAAAGGGCTTGTGACCCCCAGGTTGAGACCCGCTGACTTAGAGCCTGGGCTCTGTGATGGGGAAGAGAAAGCCTTTCTTCAGAGGGTAGGAAGGGACAGAGGGCAAAGGGAATGACTGCAGAGTCCTGGAGGAGAGGGGCATGGGCAGGAGGGTACTGGCTGTCCCTTGCTAACAGCCTGCTGGACACTGGCCTGTCCATGATTTCTGGCCCTGGCAGTGGCCCTGCTCAGAGACTGCCATCTCCGTGTTACCAGGAGGTCACAGAGACATGGGAGGGGCTGTGACCCCACCATCAGGTGGCACCAACTTGTGTTTTCCGCCCTCCCGTGTTCACACTTGGTGACTCGGCCCAGGAGCCGTTGTGTAGGAGTCTGGGGCTTTTCCAGTGGCCCTGTTCCAAGCCAGACAGAAATTTACCTGGAGGACACAGGCCACGACCCCCGCCTTCTCTTGTCTTTGAGGGTATTAGAACTGGAGGGGATCAGGATGAAGTCACTTTTCTAATTTTTCCAGAAGCTCTGGTCTACAGAGTAATCTGGGAGCAGTCACTGGACTGCATCCGCTGTGTGACCAGGCTGACCTGAAAGCCACAGCTACAGGGAACAGGTGCTGTCAACCGACCTCTTACTGGAGCTTTGGGGCAGGAAGGGGCAGAGGCCAGCTCCTCTGGACCCTGCTGCCCAGCAAGATCGCCTGCAGACGTGTGGTGGGTAGACCTGACGTGTGCTGCTGGGAGAGCTGCCTTCAAGGCCATGCTTAGGTAGGTGGACACTCCGTGATCTTCCTCCGGCTGACTTGTGGTGTGACAGGCTTCAAACAGCTCCACCCTCTTCCCCAGGAAGCTCCTAGAAGGTCTCTAATCTTTCCCACTCAGACAACTCCCCTGTGCTGTGAGTCACAACCCCGCGGTGCTGTTTTCTTCAGCCAGTAGCTCCTTGGCCAAACTCTAAGCCCAGGGGTCTCTGCTGGAGCCACCTGCCTGCCCGGATCAGGCCCCGGTGAGCACATGGGGCCACTGCAGGCTCATTGCTCTCTCCTTCTGTGTGGTGGCCACAGAACCCATTCAGCAAAGAGCACGGGAAGGTTCCTGACAGCAGGAAGTGTCCCTTGCCGGGTGTGGCTCACCACAGGGCACATCTTTCAGCATTTTCTTCTTCCTGTGTGTCTGTAACAGCAGTCCTCAACCTGTGGGTCGCAACCCCTTTGTAACGATGAAAATACATCGTGGCATTAGGAAGGTTGGGAACCACTGCTCTATAAGGAAGGAATGAAACTCTGATCCCCAAGCTGTGTCCTCAAAGCTGAGGGGCTTGGAGAGCTCACCCCTGGGTGGGAGAGGCAGGAGTGCCCCCAAGAAACCACATTCCTAAGGGGGATTGGGAGGTGAGAGAGGTTGAGTTGGGCTCCGAGCACCACATAGACCCTCAGTATGTGACGGGCCATGTCCACACGGTGTCTGCTCTGTGCCTGGCCAGGCAGGGTGGTGTGCAGGAGGATGTGTGGCTCAGCTGCTTCTCCAGGGCCAGGTCTCCCTTGGTTAGAAGACTTGCAGGAGGCTGATGTCACCTCTTTTGCCCAGGAGGGCAGCCAGTGAGACAGTGGCTCTGGGTAGTGGCCCCAGGCAGCCACTGCCCAACCTGGCTCCATCCCTGATGAGGACCAGGACCAGGGCAGACACAGATGAGGGCAGGTGCCAGGGCTGCCGCCTGTCCTGCACTCTGCCCTAGGGATCTGAGGACATCCTGGGCATGCTCTCTCTAACCCTCTCCTCACCCCACCCCTGATGTTTCCCTGCTCTCTGTTTTCTGCCATTATTAGCATTGTGGCTTCTGGAGAAGTCCACTGGCCCTGGGACTTTCACTGGATTTGCTAACAGTAATGCCCCAGGGGTGGTCAGCCTCCACTGAGCCCTGAGGGAGCTCAGAGTACCCAGGAAGTCTGTTGCCATGCCCAGGCCTGTCCTGCAGGAGTCAGGGCCCCAGTCTCCCTCACCTGCTATCACCACATCCTGCTCTCTGCACCTGCTCCCTTGGCCTCAGGCTAAGCCCCTCTTTCTTGTCACTCTGTGGCCCTGAACAGGCCTTGCTTTGAGCTCTTGGTCTGTGTGTTTCCTCCCTTGACACATCCACCCTTGAGGAAGGGCTGCCCTACCGTGGGGGTAGTCACTCGCTGGAGCCTGGTCACTCCCAGACCCCTGAGTCTAAGGGCGGGAACTGGCAGGACTGGGCTGCATCCACTGTCCTTCAGCGTTCCCTGACTTCCTGCTGCCGGCTCTGCCTTCTCTGCCTGACCACGTTCTCCAACTTGGCACAAGGGGACAGAAGGACCCTCAGTGAGAGCCTCTCTGGGTGTGTTCCAGTAGAAATAAGCTCCTTTCAGCGTGGGGTGGGGGGCACCCAGTTTGCAAATGCAGCCTTCCTTCCTCTCTCCAGAACCTCCCAAATAAATTGTCCAGGGAAAATCCCAGCTAAGCCTGTAGGAAAAAGGCCCTTTGGGGCATCTCGTCCCCTCTGGGGGTCCAACATGGTTTCTGAGTGCTGGGGATCCTCAGACCACCTCCGCATTGTGACTGTGAGGCCAGGAAGAGACTGGAAACTTTCTCCAGAGGGACATAGGGCTCATGGCTCCATCCAAACCTTGTCTGGGCCAGGGAGGGACAGCAAGACCCTCGGGGAAGGGAGTCCCAGCTGCCCTTGAGTTACAGCTGTTACCTTTTGGGCTATGGGGGTGGCGCAGCCCGGAAGTCAGACTCGGTGGGCCCCCACACCTGACCTGAGGTTGGCCCGCTGAATCGGCTAGAGGGGAGGAGGAATGGGTTGTGTAGCACAGGGAATTATTAGAAAATAAGGCTCATTTATTTTAATTGACATCATCCTCCAGATAGCTCAGAGGTCTTCAATGTTATCGATTTTGTGGGGCAGCTTATAAAAATAGAGGCGACGAGCTGGCAGCTATTTAGTAACACACAACATGTGCAGCCCTTAGTTCCCAGAGATTTACTGCCTGGCCCAGTTGGAAACACCCTTCATAGCCAGGGTTTTGTTTTTAGTGCTGCTTTCCTGTTTTTAGAAAGAAGAAATTAAGTTCACAGGCAGAGACCTTTCGCTTGCTGCTGTTTGTGACACACAGTGGTTGTCCTCCACTGGCAAAGCTCTCTCTGTGCAACCTGGGGCACTGGGAGGCTCCGCAGGGGATGCTCCTTGAAGCCCGGAGTTGAGAGTGCTGACGTGGGGGGGGGGCACCCGCATTGCTAGTGACAGGTGAGAGACCACTCCCGCCGCCTGGGTGGGTGGGAACACTCCCACGTGACCCTTCCCCTGCTTTGTTACAAAGCCACATCTATTCAGCAAGACACAGCCAGCATTTCAGTGCCAAGGATACTCTTCTGTTTTTTATTTACTTCGTAAAACTGTGGATTAACGGCAGTGGTAGTGAAACCCAGTTGGCAGCCCAGCACCAATCGGTCCTGAGACGGCCTTCAGGCTTGCTTCCCCAGCGACTGTTTATCCTCCTCTGCTGACAGTCGTGGCAGGCAGACCCCCGTGAACAAGGGTCTCGATGAATCGCTGTTTTCTGGGGGGCACGCAGGGCTGGGAGCTGGAGTTTGGGGGCTTACGTTTACCTTTGCACATTGGAACTCTGAGCTGCAGTCCCTGGGTGGAGCCTGCCGGCTCCTTGTGCCTATTTCCTCAGAGGGGCCCTAGGGCCCTGCGCTCTGAGTGCCACCTGGGCATGGCAGATGGGGCACTGCGGCCCTCTGCCCCAGCTAGGGGTGAGCACCAGCATTCCCTATAAAATTCGGAATGGTCAAACAGAGAATGCATCCGAATTGACAGCCGTGAGGAGGAGACTGGCTCCTTGCGGCTTAATGTTCCCTCACAACCCTGGGGGTCAAATTGGGCCGCATCAGCTTCATTTTATACTGGCTGATGAGGACCAAAGAGTTTAGCGACTCACTTTTGGCACTAATTTAATTCACTAAGCAAATTTAGACAAATTCCAATGTCATTCGCTATTATTGGGGTGCAGAGATGACACCCCCTAGTATGATTCTGTGGCTCTCAGAGCACCTGTACCTTGAGTTTAGAAACAACTAGAAGGTCTTAGGAGCTGCCTCAGAACCAAGAACTTTCTAGCCTTCTCTGGTTTCCTTCCCAGGCCCAAGTACAGGAAGAGATTCTCTCTGGAGTTTCCTTATCTGACCCAGGAAACTTCTTTCCAAAAGAAATGCAATTGTCTTAAGACTGTCTCCCCAGGAACCTCATCACATAGCCAGGAAAGATTCCACCCCCAGAGAAGTCTAGAGTCATCACCACACCCACAGACAGAGACGCTGGTCGGCTGGTCCATTCTGAGAGCGGCTCTAGGCTACCACATGGAGAGAGCTTGTGGAGAGCTTGTCCGCACAGCCAGCCTCACTCAGCATGCTCCGCCCTCGCCTCCCCATAAGATGCCAGTCCCCTGGGCAGGGCACCGTCTGCCTCCAGGCTGCTCACTCCCCTGAGAGTTATCTGCTGCTCTTCAGAATGACCTGTCGCCCCCATTTCCTGTCCTCTGTGTAGAGGGAATTTGAGCTTCATCATCTGGCCCTTCTTCAAGTCTCATTTTTATATGGCTCTTTTGCTTCTGCACATTAATACATTTTTATGGCTTTTCCCCCTAGTAATCTGTCTATTGTCAGTCATTTTGGTGAACCTTCAAAAAAGGGAAGAGAAGCGTTCCCTTTGCCCTGCACTGGCGACAGAGCCAGCCCACCCTATACCGTGCTGCACAACAGCAGGGTGTTACCGTGTCCTGGACGTGGGCAGTGCTCAACCTGCACCATTAGACATGGGGTTCTGTTGCTAATGAAACGGGAGGGGTGGCCCAGCCAGGAAGCCAAGGGGGATTTGGTCCATCAGAAATCCACTCCCACTAGTGAGCGGTAATATCTGTCTAGTGAGGTACAACCACAGGTAGAAAGATATGTTTGTGTATGTGTTATATAGTGTGTGTAAATATAAAAAATATCAAAGTGTATCTTACAGGAAAAGAGAGTGTTATTTTGTAACACTTTATGTAATGGTTTGCAATGTCAAAAGTGGGTCATGTCCAGAAAATTGAAAGCCACTGTAACAGATGGCTGTCCTCAGCATGAGATAGTAGCCTAAAGATATTTTATTTGGGAAGATTATTAATACCCCCAAATGCCGCAATTCCTGGCTCCTTATGCAGAGAACAATCAAAACATCTCCTCTGAATCCAGACATGATATAGTATAGCTGTGATTTAGTGGTGTGCATAGCCACACACAAAATCAGTTACACACGAAATCACAGGTCCACACTAAACTGTAGCTACATGCAAGATCATAAGTCCACGCTAAACCACAGCTACACACGAAATCACAGGTCCACACTAAACTGTAGCTACATGCAAGATCACAAGTCCACGCTAAACCACAGCTACACATGAAATCACAGGCCCACACTAAACCATAACTACACACGAAATCACAGGTCCATACTGATCCACAGGAAATCAGGGGCCTGTGTGTCTGTGTGTGTTTTGAGGCCTGCCTGGGCATGCGCCTGTGTGTCTGTGTGTGTTTTGAGGCCAGCCTGGGCGAGGGCCTGTGTGTCTGTGTGTGTTTTGAGGCCTGCCTGGGCGAGGGCCTGTGTGTCTGTGTGTGTTTCAAGGCCTGCCTGGGCACAGACATGTGTCAGTTTGTACACAACACGAGCTCAGGTGCTCGACACCACCTGTCTCAGTGCAGAGAGTGTGAGGCAGGTCACTAAGCCTGAGCTCCAGGCCCTGGCGAGGAAAGAGGTGCATTTCTCCTGCTGCCCACGTTTCGGGCCCTGCCCTGCCCACCCGGACAATGTCCTTCCCCAAGGGTCCAGCAGGGGGACCTTTCTCCCTAGCTCCTGCCCTCTGGACTCTGCCTGGGCAAGGGGTTAAGGACCTCCTTCCCCTCACCCAAGGAAGGATTAAAAATTCATGCCGTTCCCAAGGAGTGTGGGAGGAAGGGGTGACACAAAATTAAAAGGGAGAGATTATTTTAATCCTCCGGAGGACAGAGACAATGCAGGGAGGGCAAAGTGCTGTGGGTGTGTCCCCCAGACCCAGGAGGAGGAGGGCTCTGCCAAGTGGCAGCAGGTGATCACAGACTGAGTGCTTCCTCCTCTAAGGGAGAAGTTTGACTTAATCCTGTTGATACTGCCTTTCTGATCAAAGGTGCTCAGATTTTCATAACTCCTGATGTTGTGGGTGAGTGGATTTCAAACATGATTATCAACTTCTGTCGCTCAGGGTCTGAACCAGGACAGGGCTCTGGAGCTAGACCAGAGACCTCCTGGGCCTCGGGGAGCTGGACTCCATGCTGGCTCTCGCTGTCACCCTGTGGGCTCTCCCCACAGCCCGCTGGCTGCTGTGCAGACCTCTCTCGTTCCCTCACGCAGGCACACATCTAGACAGGATGTGAACAAACATCACCTGATTTGGAGAGTCGTGAATGTGGTGCACGATTTCTTGCTTCTCTGGCTAATGGGTGTGTTCCGAGGTGGGACATCAGAGCAGCCTCACCTGTTTGCCAGCTAAAGATGGAAGGCTCTGAATCGGGGGTGCTGGCTCTGTCCTTCCCCCACCTTCTCTGCCTGGTGTGGAAGAGGCCAGGAGGCTGGGGACCTGGGGGTTGAGGCTGCTGCAGGGGGTGAAGCCGTTTGGAAACCCTGTCTCTGTTTCTGCAGTTCCCTGTACATGGCATGTGCCGCACAGGTGATGCCTCTCTGTGGTTTTTATTAGTTGCTCTAGCTGCAACAGAAGACTCTGTAGAGATGTCCAGGTATTTTAAAATAATATCTATAAGTAAGAGTCTTGAATGGATATCAACCTGGGATTTTTTTGGTAGCTAATGAGGTTGATGAGGGAGAAATTAGCATATTTTGTTTTCTCACTGCAGACCGAGGCGGGTGGCATGGGAGGCATGATCTTTCCTGATTCATGAGATGAACTTCATGACGTTTCCATAGCGGGAAGGGAAAGCCTGTGTCTGTTGCCAGACGGGACAGTTACGCCATCCGTGTGGGATGGGAAGGCGCTGTAGAGTTACTGTGAGATTTTAAAGCCAAATTCTTTTCACTTGGGTTTGATTGAAAACATTTTCCAGCAGGACTTTATAGGGTAGGTGGCAGATGCCATAAAATAAAGCAATGGATAACTGGGTGTCCGGGCTCTAAAGAGATGGAGAATCCTGTGGAGAATCATTGAGAAGGACAATGGCCTGGAAAACAACGCAGAGCCCTGGGGACAGGCAGGACCCGGCTCTCCTCTGCAAGTGAAATCGCTGAAGCCCTCTCCATCATGAATCACCTGTGGACAATTGTGCTGAATTTTCAGAACCCACATTTTCCTCTTTAGATTCTGGTGTCACTTTTACTTACGGAGGATCCTCCTGGACATTGGTCTAGGTCAGTGGTTCTCAGCCTTTCTAATGCCTCCTAATGCTGTGACCCTTTATACAGTTCCTTGTGTTGTGGTGACCCCCAACCATAAAATTATTTTTGTTGCTACTTCATAACTGTAATTTTACATTACTGAATCGTAATGTAAATATCTGATGTGCAGGGTGTATTTTCATTGTTACAAAGAGGTTGCAACCCACAGGTTGAGAACCCTGGTCTAGATGAAATCCCACTGTTATTTTGGACAGACCCATTCACACATACTCT
>CAUYQV010113665.1:0-15402 GCA_963574575.1 Galagoides demidoff
GAGGAGAAAATGGAAGAGATATTTTTATTTAAATACATTGTTGAAACATTTAAATATATCATTGAAAGGCAAATGGTAGAATAGTTTACTTTTGTAAATATAATAATAATAATAATAATAATAATGAGATAATATATAATACAAAGGAAAATAAGAGATAAAAAATTGTATTGTTACTAAGTATTGATTATGATTTGCATGAATATAATGTAAATGCTATCTATTATTTATCTAATACTGTAATATAACTGTGAGGAGTGATGGAAATGAAAATGTGGGCAGGGAGATTTTTCTCTACCTTGCAATCATTATGAGATTATATATATAACACCTTAATCATTAAATAGCCTTTCAATTATATAATTCAGAAAATATGGAGATAATATCTTAGAAAAAATCTGTGAGTTAAGTGACTATCATGAATATGTCTGAGAAAGCTGAAGAAATAAGGCACATGAGTAAGACTTTTCATTGTAAGACTAAACAGACAAAATTTTTAAAACAATGAGGATGTAGCTCATTAACAAAAACATGTTAAATGCTTGAAATTTACAGCTGAGTAAGAGATTTTCCTGACTCGTTTAAAGATGTATATTAAAAATAAGATGATATAAATTTAAAGGATACAAAATTTCAGTTAAAAGGAAAAAGTTTAAAAGCTCTATTATGTAATGTGGTGACTGTAGTTAATCTATTAAACATATTCTTTAAAATTGCTAAGAAAGTAGATTGGAAGTGTTCTCACTACAAAAAAAAAATGACAAGTTTGTGAGATAATGTATAAGTTAATTAACTAAATTTAGCCAATCCACATATATACCAATTTCAAATCAACATGTTGTACATGACAAATGTACCAATTTACATTTGTCAATTAAAATTATTTTAAAGTAACTGAAAAAAACCTCAAAAAGAAAATGAGCTTTCAGTAAGCAGCTCTATTTCCCAACATAGAGTGTTACATCCTGTCATAAATCAGAGTTGTATTCCATAATGTGGAATCCACCCAACATATCAAAAATTTTGCCTACCTGTTCTTCTCTATGATAATATTTTTCCATTTATTTTTTATATTTTATTTCACTCACAGCTGTATTTCTTGTTGATTGAAATAAAAGCATCATAAATCCAGCAGAACATTGGTTGGGTTTGTATTTTATTTTTAAAAGGTTCGAATATACTGAAACACAAGCATATTTTCTGTATGTGTATGCATTAGCTATTTATTCGATTTCCAAACAGTTCTAAGTTCACATGTGTATTTTCAAACTACAGTTTGGACCTACTGTCTCATGTTTCCAAATTTGAGAGAAAAACCTGAGCTCATCAGAAAGGTGTGTATTTCTATTTTTAGAGGGGAATGCTTTTCAAGTTCAGTTCATATTTTCCTTATACATCTCCTCGTATTGTAGAGTTCCTCTTCTAATATGCCCAAATCCTCCAAATCCATTGCACATAAAAATTTCTTTAACAAATAGATAGAAATGATAGATTTTAATCACAGTTATTAAATGTCCCAATATGTATCATTTAAGACAAATCACAATACTTTTTCAAGTAGTATGGAAATGACTCACAGCTAACTTATACTGACTTCCTTATAATTTTAAAAATGATGATAAGCATCATTCATACCATCTATGTTTGATTTTGTTACAGAAACATAACCCTTTAAAAAGCAATAGGTTAGTATGTGAGACTAGTTTTTACAATCCAGGTTTATGATTTTGAAATACAAAAATCTGGTAAAGGCAAACATATAGAAAGTCAGCTGTTTTGAAACAAAATAATGTAAAAAGAATGAAGGTTAGGTCTTAATGTCTTAATGAAGAAATTGATTAATATAATATATGAAAATGGAAAATTTATATTAGCCTCATACTTTAAAAATAATGAATCTAGAAGAAATGTAACAGAAAATAGGGTATAGTAACATCAAGACATCGTGAACAGATTTCTGGCCAGTATAGTTTTTAAACATTTTCTTTTTAATTTCCCTACATTTGGGGATGCAGTTTCCAATGAATCCATGTATAATTCAATAACACTTTAAGCTCTTAAACTTTAGAACATCATAGGGATATGTAATTATATTTGGGTAATTCACTTTGGGAAACTGCTGACATGTACTATAATTCTATCATTTAAATCTTCTTTAATTTTATCAGTTGATAATTTCAATTATTTTATATTGCCAGTAAGTCGCTGATGACGATTGGTCATAGATATTAGTCCAAGAAGCTAATTAGCTTAAATTATGTACCGTGTGAAGGCAGTGAATTTTGAAACACTGAAGATTGACATTTAATATAAACTTTATATATGGATTATTGAGTGTATTATTCTTAGAAGATAATTTGTGTCTAGTATCTCACCTCAGACTAGTGTACCCAAATTTGTGCATTACTGAAAAATATTTTCAAGGCTTCACTCTTTTTTTCTCTGTGTCTGTTTCTATTATTCCCACTTTCTCTCCACCCTCCAAATTAGTATTATTTTGCTTTGCAGATTAAGGAAATTCTTATAAACATACTTGAAGTCAAACACTGTGTAGGGTTTTCTATAATATCTGATCAGTGTTTATGAGTACTGCCAGTTAAGTTCATGAACTTGCCACCATGAGCTTACATTGGCAGCACTGTGCAAACAATTTGATAAGGTTCATAACCCTGGTATACCAGTGTCTCACAGCTATGTTCATTTGTCTTGCTGTCCTGCTGAGTGGCATTCATTGTTGTTGAGGTTTTTAGTGTGCCCTCATGCAAATGTCACAGCTTGAATTACAGCAGCATGTAAATTTCTTGTTAAATTGGCAAGAGTGGAAGTGATATCCGTGATGTATTAGTCCAAGTTTATGTGGATAACGTCATGAAAAAAACATCAGTGTAAAAATAGATTAAATGATCTTCTGAGTGGAGAGAAAACAGCACTGGTGAAAAGAGGTCAAGGTGGCCAATAATCAGCATAACTGTTGAAAACACTGCAAAAAGGTTGTATATCAAAATCATTGGCTGACACTGAGAAGCATAGTAAGCCAAGAAAACATTAGTAAAAGCCCAGGAAAACCTTACCTGAAAATAAGGTTGGCCAACAGCTCCTGGGTCTTCCATCACTGACAATGCACCAACTTATGTGGTGCTCTCTGTGAGGGAGCTTTTAACCAGTAAACAAATGACTGTATTGGAACACCCAGAACAGCCTTCCTTCTCACCTGAGGTGAGACTCAGTGGTTTTTTCTTTACTCACAAATAAAGGAAATACTGAAAGGAAGAAATTTGCTTAAATTTAGGACACTGAGAGTAATAGAATGACTGCTTTCATGTCTATTCCAGAAAGAGTACAAAATTTGCTTTGAAGGGTCGACTAGGCATAGGTATTAGTGCACTGCTTCCCAAGGGGAAGACTTCAAAAGTGACTATAGCCATCATGAGATGTATAGCCCTTCTTCTAGGTTGACTTCATGAACTTAATTGGTAGATTTCATATAAAGCAATCCCAGTGCCCTTTCAGAAATTTCCCATGTCTCTATATCTATTTTGCCTAGTGACCACCATTGTACCCAGTTGCAAACTCATCATTTTTGCAAAATTTTCTTTGCAATCTGACAAAATTGGGAATGCCATATTTCAGTTAGTAGAGGATTTTACATATAGCCTTAAAAATTTTCAATCAATTATCTTATATACCTTTGAATACACTGCCTACTTTCCAAAATCACACTAATACATATTGACTTACTATGAATACTGCTTTAGTAGTATTCATAGTTTATTAAAGTAACGTTATTCTTGATCCTTAATAATGTTTTATTGTATTTAAAATTGAATTCTTCAATATTATTTAAAAATTATTTGCAGATATGAGCCAAATTTAAATTGTTTTTCTTTTGAACTACACAGTGCCTCCCATAAGACTGACCATTTTGGCAAGTCAATCTGGTGACCTCATTTAAGTGTATTTATTTCACTATTATTTATTGTCCCCCAGCTATGTGCCAGATGCTATATTGGGTGAGGGCTACATTTGTCTCTAATGTCATAAAATTCTACTAAAGCACTCAGAAGCAAGAAGAAATTTATTAATGTCATGACATATGAAGGAGAATATTTAAAAGTTTTGTGCATAATGAAGTCTATGCTTAATAAAAATGCATGCTAAGTTGATTGCACTTTTGATTTTGAATTTCTATTTTTTAGTTATGTATTAGTCTTTTCAGGTTGCTATGGGGAAATACCCACCACATGGGTTATAAACAATAGATATTTATTTCTCATAAATCTAGAGGCCAAAAAGTGCAAAATCAAGACATTTGCAGATTTGGTGTCTGATGAGTGACCCCTTTCTGGTTAATAGATGGTTATCTTCTTAAAGTTATGACATGGTAAAGGAAACAAGAGAATGAGTTCTCTCAAGCCAGTTTTTAAAGCATATTAATTCTATTTATGGGGACTTCAAGCTCCTGAACCTATCACAATACAAAGGCCCCTCCTCCTAATACCATGACATTCAGGATTAAGATTTCAATAAATAAATTTGGGAGGGAGTTCACAAACATTCTGTCTATAGGAATTACTGATAAAAATTGATAATATGGGTGTATGTTAAAATTAAATACAGGATTACCAATAACTAGGCAGACTGTGATAGATTTGAGAATTATATGGCATTTCACCAAATTAAACAATATAACCTAAAAAATGAGGGAAACTTTTCTTGAGTGTTACTCAGCAGGAAGTATTCCCCTATACAAAGGTTTGGTGACCTACCTCTCATTAGCAAATCAAATAAGTGAAAAATATACGGAGGAGAAAAAGATAGCATTCACAAAATCAAAAAGTAGTGAAAAAGGAATCCAATCCAATTTTGATGAAAATTAGTAAATACAGGAAATTGCTCATCTCTCAAAACCTTTATTATTCAGACTCACCATGCATTTATAAAAGATCATTTTAGTTTAGAATTTCTCTATCCTAAAAAACAAATATTTGTGGCAGCATATTTTAAACTTTCTATTTTAAATACTTATGGCTCAAAACACCTTAGCATTTATCAGAATGAATACATTATTGTATTACAAATAGACAGATATATTTACTTTATTTTCAAACTGTATATTATACTTAGTTGTCAAATTTATGTATCAGGAAATGCAGTAGGGAAACCAGGACACACCATTAATGTCATTTAAATTAAAGTGTAAAAACAGAAATGAGTATGAAATACTCTCCTGCCATTGATTCAACATAAAAGACTATAAGGGAAAATGAGCAGTAAAAATATGTGGTTATAAAAGGCATAAATTGCTCTTTGTTTTACTTAACACAGCAGTATGATCTACCAGTTATACAAAAGTATAGTTATGCTCTTAAAACCACAGTTTGATGTAGCGATTAAATAATACATCTGTTAACATGTACAGCAGCGGTAGCTCAATCAACACTGTAATAAAAGGATTACTATGATCACATTAGGCAAAAGTACAATTTCTGTTTCTCAGGCTTTCTAAACATTGTAATTTGAAGGAAAATATAATAAATGATGACCCATTGATTTCTATACAATATTTTCTGCTTTATGCTACAGGAATAAAACAAAAGTATAACAAGCTCCTCATGTCAGTAATATCTCGAAAAATATATTGTAAGAAATTTTCATTTTTTCTCTAAGAATATTTTATTTTTAAACTCCTCTATCTATGCGTGTATATTACATACCAACATTACAGGGTAACAGAAGAAAGAAACAAGTGAAAGAAACTTTACCAAAAACTGAAGGTTGAGGACCACCTACAAATCATAGCAAGTTTCAAACTGTGACATTCATTGTAAATGGCACTAAAACATTAAGCATTCTGGGTAACATTATTGTTTAATCTTCCAATTAAATGGTAGCATTTATGAGAGGCTTACAGAAAGTAGTTCCCAGAAAAAAAGTATTTCTTTCTGCCCAGACAGGTTTAAGAGTTTGTGAGTTCTAGTTCCCTTTCTAAGAGGATTCTATTCTCCAAATTTGCATTTCACTATCTGCAATATTGCAATGGTATACCTTATATATTCATTATTGTTTTGAAGGAAAGAGAATAGGCCTGCTGCTTCTTGTGGCTATAAGGCCATGATTATTTCTTTGCTGTCCTGAAATATAAAACTCTGAGTGACTGTCAACTTCCCTCTGCCTTTTATATGTTAAATCAAATGCCACTTCTTTTTGCTTTATTCCAAGTTAAAGTTTTTATTTTGTGCTACCTCAAGAGCATAACATGAAACAGGATGAAGGTACAGGTGGTATGTGTGGTAGGGAGAGAAGGGAAACAAGGCATTTCCAGTGAATAAGAATTTGGGGACAAAGATGAAGCATAGTAGAGAAGGAGAAGATGTCTGTAACGGAATGTCAGTTGTCCAGGAGAGCTGAGAATCACATGCCTTCCAGAACTGTCTGTCCATAGGAAGTTTGAGACATTTATCCCTGGACTCTCATCCACCAGTGGTTCTTGGTGGGTGGAGGGTGGGATATATTTAAATTTGTGATATGCCTTTTGTTGAGTAACCTCATGAAATTCTCTATATGATTCTGTCAATTTATCGGTAGGATTAAACTTCATATACAGTGGGTGTAGTCTGAGAGTCTGTGACTCCATTCTCTTCCCATTCATATATTGAAACCTAATCCCCAATGGCAATGATACTACAAAAAGAGGTAGGGCCTTTGGCAGATGATTAGGACATGAGGTATCCACCCTTGTAAATGGAAATGGTACCTTTATAAAACAGTCCCAGAAACCTGTTTACTATTATGCCACATGAAGACACCACTACAAGATGCCATTAATGAAGCAGAAAGCCTGTCTTCAACAGACACCCAATCCGCTGGCACTTCCATCTGGTGCTTCTCAGCCTCCAAACTGAATAATAAATTTCTGCTGTTTACAAAGCACCCGGTCCAAGGTAATTTGAGATAGCAGCCTAATTAGGCAACAACTATTACGACAGCTGTGAACAATACGTTTTATTCTTTCTTTTTTTTCTTTTAATTTTTTATTAAATGATAGCTGTGTACATTAATGCAATCATGGGGTACAGTGTGGTATTTTCATATACAATTTGAAATACTTTGTCATCAAACTGGTTAACATAGCCTTTATGTCATTTTCTTAGTTACTGTGTTAAGACATTTATATTCTACCCTTAGAAAAATTCACTTGTACCCTTGTAAGATAAACCATACAAGTGATACCTCCAGTCACCCTCCCCCCACCCCTCACTCCTCAATTCCCGTCCCCCTCCCCATATTCTTAGGCTATAATGAGGTTGTAGCTTTCATATGAAAGCTATAAATTAGTTTCATAATAGGGCTGTGTACATTGGATACTTTTTCTTCCATTCTTGTGATACTTTGCTAAGAAGAATATTTTCCAGCTCCATCCATGTAAACAAGAGGGAGGTAAAGTCTCCATCTTTCTTTATGGCTGCATAGTATTCTTTGGTGTACATATACCACAATTTATTGATCCATTCATGGATCGATGGGCACCTGGGCTTCTTCTATGACCTGGCAATTATGAATTGGGCTGCAATAAACATTCTGATACAAATATCTTTGTTGTAATGTGGTTTTTGGTTTTCTGGATATATACCTAATAAAGGAATTGCAGGATCGAATGGCAGGTCTATTTTTAGTTCTCTAAGTGTTCTCCAGACGTCTTTCCAAAAGGAACGTATTAGTTTGTATTCCCAACATCAGTGTAGAAGTTTTCCCTTTTCTCTACATCCATGTCAGCATCTCTGGGTTTGGGTATTTTGTGATATAGTCTAATCTAATCATGGCTTTTTCTGTTATGTTTTTACTATTTCCACTTTTGGCTGCATTTTATGCGTGTGTCAGTCAGCATGCTTTACTTCTCAAAGTATTGAGTGACAATCTCTCACCACTTGTAATGAATACATTTTAACTATAATTTTCTCTATAAAATTGTTGTAATTGCATCTACTAATGCCATAACATTTTCATTACAAATTATGAAAAAATATATTCAAATTTAGATTTAGATTTATTCTTTAACTTATATGTGTACTATCTGAATATAAAATTACTTACAAATACCATTAATATATGTGATCTTAGTTATTTTTATCATTATTATTAATTATTAATTTATGGTTTAATTAGCCTGTATAAAGATAATGCACTTTAAATTTATTATTTAAATTTTTATCAAGAGTATTTATGGCCAAGTTGAGTAAGTTTAGCCTGTATATGTTCTTTTGATTGATTGTTTCACCTGAACTTGAAAATAAAATATTCTATTGTTATTCTTATAATGCCTCATATATAAAAATAAAGTTAGGTATTTCAATCATATTGTCAACTGTTATTTCTCTATTGATTTTATGGTCTGATCTTTCTACAATATTTTTAGAGAAGTGTTTTTAAAATCTGTAGTATATTTATAACTATGTCACTTCTCTTACAGTGATATGAAGCAAATAACAATATATTTCTTCTTGGAATTTGACATTTATAATTATGAAATACCACTTTTATCTCTCCTACCACATTTTGACTAATTTCACATGTAATACAGTATTCATTTGCCCTATTGTCATGCTTTAAATTTTCCTCACATGGTTTGTCTTATTATTTCACTTTAAATACTCTATATACTTGTAGTTACAATGCATATCTAAGTTTGTGAAATATGATGTGGTGTATTGATGTGGATAGCATCAAATCTGTAAATTACCTTGCGTAGTATGGACATTTTAACAGTTTTAATTTTACTGATCTATGACCATGATGTATTTTTCTATTTGTTTGTTTTGGTAAGACTTTTTCCTTTCATATACTCTTTCTAGGTATCTTTTACCTCTTTGTTTAAGTATATTGCCGGACATATTATTTTCTTTATAGTTATTGTGAATGATATTGCATCTTTAGTTTTATATTTGCTTGACTGTTATTTGTGTATAGGAATGCTACTGATCATAACCCAGGGACTGCCTGTATGTTTATTTCACCGTGGTCTGAGAGATACATGGTTTTATTTAAAATTTTTGGTATTTGTTGGGACACATTTTGTGGCTTAAGATATGATTAATCCTTGAGAATATCCCACGTGCTGAGGAAAAGAATGCATATTCAGTTGTTCTGGGGTAAAATTATCTGTGAATGTTTGCTAGGCCCATTTGTTCTAGAGCCCGTATCAGTCTAATGTTTCTTTACTTATTTTCTGCTTAGATGTTCTGTCCAGTTCTGTCAGTGCAGTGTTCAAATCTCTGGCAATTCTATTACTATGGTTTGTCACTTTGCTTAGCTCTAACATGGTTTGCTCTGTGAATCTGGGCACTCCTGTGATTGGTCTATAAGTATTCAGAATTGTTATTTCTTCCTGTTGAATTATTCCTTTTACCATTATATAATAACTGTTTTTGTCTTGCCATGCTATTATTGATTTAAAGTCAATTTGATATGATAATGCCTTTAACTACTATCTTTTGTTTGCCATTTACATGAAATATTTTTTTCTATCCCTTCACCTTGAGTATGTATGGGTCCTTGTGGTTTAGGTGTGTTTCTTGGAGATATGGAAATAGCAGATGATTGGATTATATTTTTTCATTTGATAGAAACAATAGATGGGATGCTATTTTGTTCAGCCTATTGGGTTGTACTTTATTGCTTTTTTTTTTTAACATTTTGATATGTAAGAAATGCCTGATACTCATTGCTGCAAAGTCCTTGTAGGCAGATTACAGAGAATTTCTTTTCTTTGGGGGCATTGAGAAAGAAAGGAAGATAATAGAATCTGGAGGCAATATCTTCAGCAAAGCATTATGCCTTCTAAACTCAGGCAGTCCTTTGGGGGAATATGCAACCTTAACACATGCTCAAGCCTTTTGAAAATTTCTACTGTGTTCTTAAAAGTTGTGGGGATTGGACTGTGGGTGGCAAGGCCCCCACAGCCTGCGAAATGCTCAGGGAGTGACCCCAACCACTTCTCCTCCCTTAACAACACTGTTTTCCTGCCAAAAGTCACACAGCCAATGCATAGTTTCCTCGTTATTCACCAGCACAGTTTTTCCTGTTTCAATTGATCTCTATCTCATGTGTTAAGATTTCTGCAATCTTAAGCTCGGCACCCGTGGCTCAATGGGCTAAGGCGCCAGCCACGTACACCTAAGGTGGTGGGTTCGAATTCCCAGCCCGGCCGCCAAACAATAATGATGGCTGCAACCAAAAAATGGCCGGGTGTTGTGGCGGGCGCCTGTGGTCCCAGCTACTTGGGAGGCGGAGGCAGGAGACTCGCTTGAGCCCAGGAATTGGAGGTTGCTGTGAGCTGTGATGCCGTGGCACTCTACCCAGGGGGACAGCTTGAGGCTCTAACTCAAAAAAAAAAAAAAAAAAAAGATTTGATGTCTAACACATAGTTTATATTCAAACATTGGATATTTTTCCAATTATAAACTTTGTAATGGCTTAGCACCTGTAGTTCAGCAGCCAGGATGCCAGCCACATACACTGGACCTGGCGGGTTTGAACCTAGCCTGGCATTGTGCAGGCGCCTATAGTCCCAGCTACTCAGGAGGCTGGGGCAAGAGAATCACTTAAGCCCAAGAGTTGGAGGTTGCTGTGAGCTGTGACGCATGGTACTCTACCAAAGGTGACATAACGAAACTCTGTCTCAAAAAAAAAAAAAAAACCAAAAAAACAAACCTTTGTAATACACCTTTGTAATACTCCATGACGGTTTAGTCTCCTTTATTTATTTATTTGTTTGTTTATTTTTTTTTAGAGACAGAGTCTCACTTTGTCACCCTTGGTAGAATGCTGTGGTGTCACAGCTCACAGCAACCTCCAGGTCTTGGGCTTAGGTGATTTGATTCTCTTGCCTCAGCCTCCTGAGTAGCTAGGACTACAGGCACCTGCCACAACACCTGACTTTTTTTTTTTTTTTTTGCAGTTTGGCTGGGGTTGAGTTTGAACCCACCACTCTTGGTATATGGGGCCAGCGCCCTACCCACTGAGCTGCAGGTGCTGCCCTTTTAGTCTCCTTTAATCTGAAGTGGTTCCTTAGCCTTTTTTCACTTTGACATTTTTGAAGAATATAGGAGAGCTGTTTGGTAGAATGCCCTTGACTTTGTGTCATGCAGTTTTGGCATGAATACCTCAAGCAGTGCTTTGTTCTTCTCAGTGCATCATATGACAAGACACATCTGGTTTGTACCAATATTATTGATATTCATGTTAATCTCTTGGTTAAGATGCTGTCTCCAAGTGTCCACCATAAGGTTACTATTTCCCCCTTTGTAATTAATAGTTTAAGATTCAGCAAGTTATCTTCTTTACCAAATTTCACCCACTGGTCTTGCCATGCATTGATAATTTTGTACCTCTATCATTCCTTCGATATTTTAGTTCTGTTTATTTATTCAATGGTTTATAATATAGTCCTACCATTATGTTCATTGATGCTCACATTGTCCCAGATTTGGCAGGTGGAAGCTCTTGGTATCTCCCCACAGCGGTGGGTACTTCTTGCTTCCTGGCACTAGATGCTTTAGGTTTATCTAGTACTTTCCCTGTCCCAGACCTGGAGCAGCCCTTTCTCTATTTTTTGTATGCAATCAGTATTTCCTTTTTCTTAGCTTTGGTTGAAAACAAAAGTTATTTTGGATTATAGGAGTTTTAAAAAGAATTATTGAAATTCAATCCCATTTTATTTTGGCTATATATCTGATCACTTTGTTGGATTTTTCAAAACAATTTCATTCTGTTTCCCTAAATTTTAATATTTGACTCCAACTTTCTTTTTTCCCTAGGAATTTCTGCATTTCTTCTTCCATTCTATAACTAACATTTTCTTTTTTTTTTTTTTGAGACGAAGCCTCAAGCTATCCCCCTGGGTATAGTGCCATGGCAGCATCACAGCTCATAGCACTCCAACTCCTGGGCTCAAGCGAGTCTCCTTCCTCTGCCCCCCAAGTAGCTGGGACCACAGGCGCCCGCCACAACGCCTGGCCATTTTTTGGTTGCAGCCGTCATTGTTGTTTGGCGGGCCTGGGCTGGGGATTCAAACCTGCCACCTTAGGTGTACATGGCTGGCACCCTAGCCAATTGAGCCACAGGCGTCGAGCCTATACCTAACATTTTCCATAGAATTCAGCTTATTTCAATCTTATAATGGACTGCTAAAAAAAAAATCCAACTTACTTTCCTTGGAGAAATGTCTTTCTTGCCCTGTTATGATTCAGACAGAATGCTGCTTTGACTTTCTCAACAAGATTCCTTTAAAAGAAAAGTTATACCTAAAAAATAAATAGGAAAAGATGCCAATATTATAAAGCAGAAATTGGTAAAATATGGTGGAACCAGTGCATACTACCCTCTCCCCAGATCAAGGATTTCCAACCCAGTTTTTTAACATATGATTAGCAAAATGTGTAAAGATATTCTAGGACTGGGTGCAATGGTTCACACCTGTAATCCTAGAACATTGGGAGGCTGAGGCAGAAGGGTCACTTGAATGAGCCCAGGAGGGTGAGACCAGCCCTGAGCAACATGGCAAGACACAGTCTTTCTACAAAAAAAGTTTTTTTAAATTAGCCAGGCATAGTGGTACATGCCTAATAGTTCCAGCTACTTGGGAGGCTAAGGCAGGAAGATTGGTTGAGCTCAAGAGTTTCAGGTTGCAGTGAGCTATGATGATGCCACTGTACTCTTGCCTAGACAACAAGAAGACCCTACCTCCCCCCAAAAGAAAATGACTTTCTGGAAGCATAGCAGTACTCCTTCTTTGGAGTTGATTTTCATATTTTCAATAATGAGCAGATGGGCCACAAATGTCATAAAGCAGTGAATGTTACTACTTTCTTTTTTTTTTTTTTTTGAGACGGAGCCTCAAGCTATCCCCCTGGGTGGAGTGCCCTGGCATCACAGCTCATAGCAACCTCTAACTTCTGGGCTCAAGCAAGTCTCCTGCCTCCGCCTCCCAAGTAGCTGGGACCACAGGCGCCTGCCACAGCGCCCAGCCATATTTTGGTTGCAGTCATCATTGTTGTTTGGCAGGCCCGGGCTGGGGATTCAAACCCACCACCTTAGGTGTACGTGACTGGCACCTTAGCCGATTGAGCCACAGGCACCGAGCCAGCGTTACTACTTTCTCCTTTTCATAGCTCTACTTATAAGATTTCTTAATATTTCTCTTAAATCCTTTTTAAAAAAAGACTGACATATATACTTCATAATTCTAATTTAGTAAGTTAATCAACTTAGGAAATCAGGTAATCTTGGTTGTTCTGCCTCTCTTAAGAAAGACAAATCTTTTGTTTTCTGCATTATCTACTTTTATTTCTGAATTATGAACTCAAAGGAGAAGCTGGAACTCCCGTCAGCCATGTGCCTCTCGTCTAGGAAGAGCTCCTCTTGTTCTGGAACACCAGATCTCATTCTTGGCCTTTTTTCCCTTTCTCTTCTAGGGCTATACCAAGTCCATTGATATTTGGTCTGTAGGCTGCATTCTGGCAGAAATGCTCTCCAACAGGCCCATCTTTCCAGGGAAGCATTATCTCGACCAGTTGAACCACATCCTGGGTAAGGTTCCTCAGCACTGCAGGGGAGAGGTTTGCTCGGTTTACCTGCAAAGTCACTTCATTAAATTCAGAAGAATTCTAATAACTCTTTTAACCTATCCGTGGTAGGCATGAGTTTTAACCTTCCCTGATTTAAAATGTTAATGATCTTTTTGCAAAAATTTTAAAAAAAAGATACAGTATAAGCATTGGGAGGTGGTCAGAAGATGTTAATTACCAGGGTTCATTTTGTCCTACTGCTGATCGTTGCCGTGGTCTTAAAATTAACAGCTACTTACTTTATCTGATAGGTATTCTTGGATCCCCATCACAGGAAGACCTGAATTGTATAATAAATTTAAAAGCTAGAAACTATTTGCTTTCTCTTCCACACAAAAATAAGGTGCCATGGAACAGGCTGTTCCCAAATGCTGACTCCAAAGGTAAATATTATCTCACTGATTAGTTCTTTTTAGGCTTAGCTTCGTATTTGTTTAATTTGTTGTGAGATCACTTGCCTGGAAAGTTAGCCTGTGGCTGTTGCAGAAGGCCTTATTTGGTGCTTACTCTTTGTTGCTCTCTTCCCTTTTTATTTGGGAGCAGTGGCAGGAGAGCAGGAGAGTCTAGTGATGACTGTCTGATTTTCCATCTTTCGGGTTCTTTGCTGCTTTTTAACTTGAATTACATTCATATTTCTAGGGTTCAGAAAGTCTGGGAGCCTACAAAAAAATTATCCCTTTTTATCTTGTTATTTGGTAATTTTTTAAAGTCAGATTTATTGAAGAATAATTTACATAAGAGGGAAATGTACCCTTTGTAGTTGTGCAGGTCTTTGAGTTTTAACATGTATGTTGTCATGTGACCACAACTGTAGTTGAGGCATAGAATATTTTCATTGTCCTCAAAAGCCCCTCTTGTAGGTAGTTCCTTCCCCAGGTCTCTGCTAGACACTGATCTGCTTTCTATCCCTGCAGTTGTGCCTTTTCCAGCACGTCATTTAAGGGAATCATGGGCTGTGTAGCAACTCTGTGTCTGGATTCCTCAGTCGGCATAGTGCATTTGAGATTTATAAAAACCCATATTGCAGGTTTTACCAATCTCTTCAACAAATGGTGCTGGAATAATTAAGACATCAATGTGGGAAACAAAAACCCTAAAAATGGAACACAGACCTAAATAAAAGTCCTAAAATTATTAAACTTCAAGAAGAAAGCATAGGACAGAATCTTCATGATCTTGGTTAGGTTAGGCTAAAATTTCTTAGATACAACACCAGTAAAAGGAAAAACGTGATAGGTTAGATTTTTATCCTTTGATGTGTTTTTTACTTTAATGTAGTTTAATAGTTGTATTATCCTTTACTCCCATCTAACTCTTAACTTCTGAAATATATCAGGCAGCTATTTTTTTAAAATTGTATGTACATATACTTTTGTGAAACCCTAGCAGGCAGAATAATGACTCTCCTCATTCCCCACTCCAAGGTGGCCGCATCCTAATCTGTAGAATTGGTGAATGGGTTAGGTTTGGTAAGGAGCGGTTACAGTTGCAGATGCAATTAAGGTTTATTGTTCATCAGATGACTTTTAAGGTAAGAAGATTATCCTGGATTTTCTAGGTGGGTTTACATAGGGTTCCTTAAAACTGAAGAAAGGATGGCTTGGCGCCTGTGGCTCAAGTGGCTAAGGCGCCAGCCACATACACCTAAGGTGGCAGGTTCGAATCCCCAGCCTGGGCCCACCAAACAACAATGATGGCTGCAACCAAAAAATGGCTGGGCATTGTGGCGGGTGCCTGTAGTCCTAGCTACTTGGGAGGCTGAGGCAGGAGACTCGCTTGA
>CAUYQV010113667.1:0-35015 GCA_963574575.1 Galagoides demidoff
AGCTCCATCCATGTAAACATGAAGGAGGTAAAGTCTCCATCTTTCTTTATGGCTATATAATATTCCATGGTGTACATATACCACAATTTATTGATCCATTCATGGGTCCATGGGCACTTGGGCTTCTTCCATGACCTAGCAATTATGAATTGGGCTGCAATAAACATTCTGATACAAATATCTTTGTTGTAATGTGATTTTTGGTCTTTTGGATATATACCTAATAAAGGAATTACAGGGTCAAATGGCAGGTCTATTTTTAGTTCTCTAAGTGTTCTCCAGACATCTTTCCAAAAGGAACATATTAGTTTGCATTTCCACCAACAGTGTAGAAGTGTTCCCTTTTCTCCACATCCATGTCAGCATTTCTGGTTTTGGGATTTTGTGATATGGGTTAATCTTACTGGAGTTAGGTGGTATCTCAAAGTAGTTTTAATTTGCATTTCTCTGATGATTGAGGATGGTGAGCATTTTTTTCATATATAAAGAAACTTTTTTCACTGGATATGACCTTTGTCCCTTTAGTCCAAGCTGTTGGAAATATAATTCTGTTAAAAGCTTGGTGGATTTTCTATTAATCTTACTGATGTTCAGTCCCTTTGATATAAATCACACCCACAACTCTCATAAAGATAAGTCATTTTCTACATTTTTTTAATTTAAAAATTTTTTAATTAACAAAAATGATTGTATATGATGTCTGACAATTAAATTCATTAACTCATCCTAGAAAAAGTTCTACATACTTCATTGCTGAGTATCATTATGGTTGGCTTTGAAGTACTCCCCTTGGAAAGCTATGCACCAATGCCAGCACCCTTCAAAGAAATTTTGGAACTCTTTTTCTGGAATAGCCATCAGAACTGTCATTGTATAACACATAAAAATCCCATGACAATAATAATGAACACTACTTAGTCAGACATTGTCACATGTCAACATGAACACAACTGTGAGACACTGATATACAAAGGTTATGAAACTTTACTGAGTTGTTTATACAGTGCATCTAAGGGAAGTGCATGGTAACAAGTTCATGAACTTAATTGTCAGACTTGAAATGATGACAACTCTGCAGGTCATTCCAGGAAAAGATTCCAAAATTGCTTTCAAGAGTAGACTAGGCATTGGCATAAGTTCACAGCTTCTCAAGGGGAGTACCTCAAAGGTGACCATAATGATATTCAGCAATGAGGTATGTAGCACTTTTTTGAAGGTGAGTTTAGAGACTTAACTGCCAGACTGTGTAAATTTATAGCATACAACATGGTGTTTTGATATATGTACATTGTGAAATAGCTAAAAAAAAGCTAGTTAACATATGTATTATTTCATATACTTAATATCTCTCAGCAATTTTTGAGTATACAATATATTGCTTTGGACAATAGTCATCATAATTAGCCCTTTTCAGCTTTGTACTTGTTGGGCTACTAAAGAAAAATGCTCTTGATTTTCTTAAAAACTCTACGAAACTACAAGCCATACCCTTAAGAACCCTGTAGGAAAATTTTTCTGTTCATAGCAGCATCTTAAATCTTCCTAAAATATTAACAAAGAATAGTACAGTCATACTCTTGATATTGTCTTAGACCATGTTTTACTTACAATGCCCTGATTTTCATCTCTTCCTAGAATCTATTTTCAAACTTTAGCATTATTTGCTATCTGGAGTACTTTGAAATTAGAAATAATTTAATTAATTTTCAAACCAGTAATTCCTAGTCCCTATACATACATACGTGTGTGTGTGTGTACATATACTTATATATATGAAGTTAAGGGTATGTGTGTGTGTGTGTGTGTGGTCCTTTTTGTTAGAGACAGAGTTTTATTCTGTCACCCAGGGTGGAGTTCAGTGGCCTGCTCACAGTGCACTGCAACCTTGAACTTCTGGCCCAAAGTAATCCTTCCTGCCTTGGCTTCCCAAATAGTTAGAACCACAGGTTCATGTTATCAAGCCAGGATAATTTTTTTTTTTGGTCAGTAGAGATAGAGTCTTGCTCTATGACCCAGACTGGTTTCAAACTTCTAGCCTTAAGAAATCCTCTTGTCTCATCCTCCCAAAGTGCTAAGATTACAGATGTGAGCCATTGCATTCAGCTGTCCTCGTATATTTAACAGATATTTCTTTACCTTATTTCTTTCCTTTCATATTTTCCTATAGGCAGTTAAAAAAAAAACAAAACAGGTGGCACCTTTTATTTTGTGCCTGAAAATTTTGTTAGCATATCATGCAGTTTATAAGGCATATTTCCTATTTTGTATGTTACTGTAAGATACAGTGTTGGTAAGTTTTCTGTTACCACATAACAATTGTCCCCTTTTGTCCAGCTGCCAAACATGTTTTCCTCAATTTAAGTCCTCATTGCCAGCCTCAAGGGGCACCAAGCATCTATTAAACAGTCTTTTCAAGGTATTAAGCTTTCTCTAGCACTCTGGTTGAGATTCCAAAGCAATTTCTACCTGTTTTCAGGTTTTGTTTAGCAGCACCCCTACAGCTTTTCTACATACCAAATATAAAAATATCTTTCATTTATTTATTTCCAGATTACAAACCACCCCAAAACACAGACGCTTATAAACATGGCAACATGTATTTTGCTTAAAAATAAAAATCTTGAACAGGGATCAGTTGGGGTGTTCATATGTGCTCTGCTCAGCTTTCACCAAAAGAAGCTTAAAAACTTGTAACTAAAATTATCAGAAATCTTGTTCATATGTCTGGTGGTTGATACTGGAGATCTTCTGGACCCTTGACTGTGCATATCAGTTAAAACACCTATATGCGCTGCCCACATGTACTCTCACTACTTGGTGAATACTTTGTAAGTTTCTCAAAAAAGAGAGTCACAAGGAAACCATATTACCTTTTTTAACATGACCTTGGTACCAGTGAAACAGCATTGCTTTTCAATGCATTGTTTATTAGATGCCAGTAATTAACGGTGTTCAAGGGGAAGGTAGTTCTTGTAAACATTTTGATAGAGTGTTAAAAAAGTTTGTGGACATACTAACAAACCACAACACCCATATATACTTTAAGTGAAATTAAGTTATAGTTTCCTCTATTTCCCACTGCCCTGACTAGCAGCTTGTATTAATGCAACTATCAGTAAAAGATTCTTAGTTGAAAATATAAAATCTGGGGCCAATATAAGACTTGGCAGGATACTCAGAAGATAGGCTCAATGACAGAATGGAAATGACAGAACAGAAGACCTGGGGGACAGTACCAAAAGGTCTAATATTTGTGGAATTGGAATTACATAAGAAACCAAAAAGAGAATGGTACAAAAAAAATATCTGAAGAAACAATGGCTGAAATGTCCTGATGTTGGTGAAAGTCATAAATTTGTTGATTAAAGTTCAATAAACTCAAATCAAATAAACATGAAGAAGCCATGCCAAGACATATTTTGGTCAAACATCTGAAAACTAAAGGCAAAGAAAACATAGTTCGAAATCGACAAGAAACCAAGACACTAATTAGAATATGGGAACAATAATTCAAATGACAGTGGATTTCTCATCTGAAATCATGCAGGTCAGAAGGAATTGACTCATTATTTTCAAATAGGTCTTTCCTTCAGTCTTACTTGCTTTCTCCAATGAAGGAAAACCAAGAGAATTTGCTGCCAGAAAACTTAACTATAAAACAATTGGTAAGGGAAGTTTTTCAGACCAAAGTGAAATGATACCAAAGGAAAACTTTGAATATCAGAATAAAAAAAGGAACAGAAATATTGGGTAAATATAACTTCTCTTGAGCTCTTTAAAATACATTTGATAGAAAAAAATAAATTTATCATCTTTTCTGATAATTTCCTTCATATACATTGGTGAGATAATCGGAATAATTACAATATAAATTGAGAAAAATAAAGCACCTTGTGGTCAGCTTTCTATATTCTAACTTAAGTGGTAAAATATTGATTCTAAATAGACTATAAAAAGTTAAATATGTTTATTATGACTCTTGAGCAACGTTTTTTATAAAAAAGATACAGTAATATACAATAAAATAAAATGTAATACTAAAAAAAAGTTCAGAAGCATATTTGTTTCTCCTTTGGTGCCTATAAGAAGGCACCAAAGGAGAAACTAAAAAACAAAAAATGGAGCAGGAAAAATAGAATACAAATAATAAAATAACAGACTTAAATCTTAATATATCAATAATTATGTTAAGTATACAGGATCTAAACACAAGTTAAAGGAGAGAGGTTGTCAGAAAGATTTAAAAATAAAAACAATAGGTTAAAAGTAAAAGGTATGGTAACACTAATCAAGAGAAGGCTAAAATGATAAACAGATGTTACATGATAAGAAAAGATTCAGTCAACTCACCAAGAAGACAATCCTAAATGAGTATAGATGCCCAACAGAACTTCAACGTACATGAAACAAAAACTGACAGAAAAGCCAGAGAAATAAACAACTCCATAATTACATTTGACAATCTCAACTTCTCCCAGTATTTACAGGAACATGCAGACAAAACTCAGAAGGATGTGGAGAAATGGAACAACACTGTCAACTAAGGAATTTAACTCACATTTATGGAACACTTCGCCCAGTAAAAAAAAAAAAAAAAACACGTATTTTTCAAGTGCACATGAAACAATCACCAACGCAGAGTATATTCCGGGTCATGAAACAAAACCTATATTTTTTTTTAAAAAAATGATATCACATGGATGAAAGTATTTCAAATTGTATATGGAAATAACACACTGTACCCCATGAGAGTATTAATATACACAGCTATGATTCATTAAAAAATAAATAAAATATAACAAGTTGCACACACACACAAAAATTATATCACACAAAATTGATGGTCTCTGAGCATAACATAATTTAACTAGATATTAATAACAAAGATAACAAAAATTTTCAAACAATGGAAATTAAACGACATACTAATAAACAACTCACTAGTCAAGAAGGAAATCTCAAGGAAACTTAGAAAATATATCGTAATGAAAAATTTTAAATTCAACATATTAAAATTTGAGGGACACCCATAAAGCTATCCTTTCAGGGAAACTGACAGCATTACACGTTTATATTAGAAAAGAGGAAAGGTGTAATTTCTCTAAGTCAGTAATTTAAGCTTTTGCATTAGTAAACATGGTGGAGGGGAAGGAACTAAATCCAAAGAAGGTGCCAAGGAGGAGAAATTGAAAAGAAAAAAGCAATAAAGAGAAAAACATTAGTTTTTACTAATATTTTAAAAGGTTACTAATATTGATAAAGTTCTAGTAAAACTGGGGAAAAAAAACAGAGAGAAGACACAAATTACTAATAACAGCAATAAAACCTGGGGTATAACAGATCTCACAAACATTAAAAGGAAGATAAGGTGATCATAGGGAGAATTAATTATGCATAAATTCAATAATTCATATGAAATGGAACAATACCTCAAAAACCATAAACCACCAACACTTGCCCAAGATGAAGTCAATATTTGGAGTAATATTGTGATATATATAGCTATTAGAAAAACTATAAATATTGTAATATTTATAGCTATTAGAAAAACTGAATGTTCTTTTTTTCTTTTATTGTTGGGAATTCATTGAGGGTACAAAGAACCAGATTACACTGATTGCATTTGTTAGGTAAAGTCCCTCTTATAATTGTGCCTTGCCCCCAAAAGGTGTGTCACACACTGTGACCTCCTGCCTCCCTCCCTCTCTCTGTTCTCCCTTCCTCCATCCTCTACCATATACTAGGTAATTAATTGTACTCATATAAGAATTGAGCACATAGGATTCTTGCTTTTCTATTCTTGTGATTCTTTACTAAGAAGAATGTGTTCCACTTCCACCCAGGTTAATGCAAAAGATGTAAAATCTCCATCTTTTTAATGGCTGAATAATATTCCATGATATACATATACCACAGCTTGTTAATCCATTCCCAGGCTGGTGGGCATTTAGGCTGTTTCCACATTTTGTTGATTGTAAATTGAGCTGTGATAAACAGTCTAGTGCAAGTGCCCTTTTGGTAAAAGGATTTTTTTCTTCTGGGTAGATGCCCAGTAATGGGATTGCAGGATCAAACAGGGGGTCTACTTTGAGGATTCTGCAAACTTCTTTCCAAAAAGGTTGTATTAGTTTGCAGTCCCACCAACAGTGTAAAAGTGTTCCCTTCTCTCTACAGCCACACCAGTATCTGCAGTTTTGAGATTTTGTGATGTGGGCCATAAACTGAATATTCTTAATTAAAGAAAAACTTTCCCCAAATGAAATCTCCTGCCTCAGATGTTTAAAGAAGAAACAGCATCAACTCTACAGTCTCTTCCTGAAAATAAAAGAGCAAGGAGCCCTTCCCAAATCTGTCTATGAGTCCAGCATTCCTCTGATACCAGTACCAGACAAAGAAAACAAGAAAATAAAGGAAATCTACAGATCTGAATCACTTACTCCCAAGCACTAAAGCAAAAAATCTTCTACAAAATATCAGCAAATGGTACGCAGCAATATATAAAAGGATTAACAACCTTTAGACACCACACACTATCTATATTACAGATAATATTAACTGTCTATGCAGAGAAACCACATGATCATATCAACAGACACAGAAAAACCATTAGATAAAATTTGCTATCACTTCATGATAAAAAATATCTTGGCACAATAGGAATATAAGGTTTTTTTAATGTGTCAATTAGATCAGTTACAACAGAAAAATGCCCACTTTCACCCCTCCTTATTCTTTATTTCCATCATAAAGACTGGAAAAGGGAAAATAAAATTATCCTTATTTGTAAGAGACAAAATTGTGAATGTAGAAAAGCCAACCTAATCTATAAAAAATACTAGGAATTAATAAATGGATCTAGCGAGGTTTCAGGAAACTGAAAATAATTTTTAAAAATGAAATAGCTCCAAAATAATGAAATCAATGCTTAGACACAAATCTCACAAAATATTTGCAGGAGCTGTAAGCTGAAAACTACACAACATGATGAAATAAGTTAGTATAGCCCCAAATAAGTGGAGACATACTGTGTTCATGGATTAGAAGATTCAGAACAATAAAAGTGTCAATTCCAATGTAATCTCAATAAAAATCCCAACAGGATTTTGTAATACATACAAGCTGAATCCAGAATTTATATGGACAGGCAAAGGAACTAAAATAGCCAAGAAATTCTGAGACAGTAGAATAAAGTTGAAAGTAACTTATATATTACTATAGCAATTACAGTAATAATCAAGGCTGTGTGCTCTTGGTGGAAAGATAAACACAAAGATCAATGAAAGAAAATAGACCATACAGACATAGACCTACACAAATATGGCCAATTGATTTTTTGCAAAAATGCAATGGCAGTTCAATGGAGAAATCATGTTTTCAACAATGGAGCAATTGAACATTTCTATGTAAAAAATGAACTCAACTTATATCTCACACCTCATACAAAAATGAACCCCATATAAATCATAGATCTAAATACAAAACATAAAAAGATGAAACTTTTAAAAGAAAATATAGAATTCAGGACTTAAGTTCAGATAAAGAATTTGTAGACAAAACACCAAAAGTACAATATATAAAATTTAAAAATTGGCCAGGTGTGGTGGCTCACAACTATAATCCTAGCACTCTGGGAGAGGCCACAATGGGAAGATCACGTAAGGCCAGGAGTTTGAGACCAGCCTGAGGCAGAAGCAAGACCCCATCATTATAAAAAATACAAGAAATTATCTGGAGATGGTGGCATACACCTGTAGTCCCAGCTAGTAGGAAGGCTGAGGCAGGAGGATCACTTGATAACACTGCACTCTAGCCCACCCTGTCTCAAAAAAAAAAAAGAAAGAAAGAAAGAAAGAAAAAGAAAAGAAAAAGAAATTGATAAATTGAACTTTACCAAACTTTTAAAACTTTTATTTTGTGTAAGATTATTAAGATATTAAAAAGACCAGTGACTCATTGGGAGAAAATGTTAACAAATCATGTATCTGACAAAGGGCTTATATTTGGAATATAAAAAGAATATTTTTAAAATCCCAAAAATGCACTAGTAAGAAAATGAACAACTAATTTTAAAATGGGCAAAATGTGTATATAGCTACTTCACAAAAAATACATGATTTTCAAATAACCACATGAAAATATGCTCAGCATTATGATCAAAATCCAAAAGATACCTCTTAACCCTTATCTGAAAAGCTAAAAATAAACAAACAAACAAACCTGGCAATACCAAGTGTGGATGAGAGTTCAAAGCAAACAGAACTCTGATATGTTCCTGAAATGCAAAGTGGTATAGCTACTCTGAAAAAGTTTGACAATATTTTTAAAAGTGAAACATATCTCACCATATGACCCCAAAATTTCATTCCTCAATATTGACTCTAGAGTAATGGAAATATATGTTCCCATACACATATAGGCACACATGTCACAACTGTCAGAACCTGAGATCAACTCAAGTGTCCTTCAGTGGGCAAATGGATAAACTACTATAATACATCTAACGATGGAATATTACTATAGACATAGAGTATCAACACACACGTAAGCTTGAGTGAATTTCTGCTAGGTGAGGAAACCAGTCTCAAAATGTACAATCACAATAATTTGGCATTCTAAAAAAATTACAGCTACAGAAAACAGATTCATGGTTATCACAGGTTAGAGCTGGGAAAGGCTAGGACTACAAAGCAACAGAATAGGGGATTTGGGGAGGGATGATGGACTTGTTCTGTATCCCAGTTGTGCCACTGGTCACACGCATCTACACATGTGCTAAAACTCAGAACAGTGCTCCAAAAATAAAAATATGAATTCTATCACATGTAAAGCTTTAAAAAATGTAAATTTTGTTAAAATTAAAAAGTAAACAATCTCTAATTAATATAAACTCTAAATTAGAAAATAATTCTCATTTTCAGATCTGTAACTATGTGCCAAGACCTTTCTAGCTAAAGGCTTTATATTCATTAATTTATTAAAGCTCACCGTAGCTCTGTGATTTAAGTTTCCTTATTCTACAGATGAAGAAATTAAACAGAGAAAGATCAAATAATTTCTCTATGATCACACAACTAATGAGTGCCTCCATCAGAATTTAAACTTACCTTTACCCATAAAGCTATAGTCCATACCAATCATTACTTTGAACATTGAAACAGAAAATTGATCCTTGATAGTAGAGTATGCTATTACTTTATTGCTTTTCGAAACTTTTAGAAGAAGACTGATAGGGTATTTAGTTCTACTATTTAAGTTGGGTATAAACAAATACTTATTACTGGCATAAAAGGTAAAGAGTTTCAGAAGTCTGCGAACTCTTAAGATACTTCAGAACTATAAAATTTTCCTTTTTTTAATAACCCAAATAGCTAAGAAATTCAAATAACTAGTTTTTAAACTGCAATTTACTTTTATGTGAAAAATATAAATGACAAGTAAACAAGCTGATATCAAGAATTTTTGAAGCAATTTCCAAAATATACCACAGGGTCAGCATATTTTCCACCTAATTTCTTAGACTGTCTACTTTGAAATGTAGAATTCAAATCAATAACTACTTGACCACCTGCTATTTATGTTCATTATGATAACTGTATTACATCAAGATGCTGAAGTATCTTCTGAATCATTAAAGCATTTAAAATTTTTCAGTATGGCTTTATGATTGTTTATTTCATCATTTTCCCTCTAAAACTTGAAAATCGTCTACATCAGCCAAATTGCTAAATTAACTGTAAGAGTCTACTCCCTTAATCATTTCAGTTAATAGGAGTTTATGGTGTTTAACTGTTTCAAAAGAAAATTTAAAAGCAAAAGCACAAACTAATCCTTGTCTTCGTTAGATCTACTTCCTGGTTACTGATTTTGAGCTGTGTCATCAAGATAGATACATCACCGGCTTTCGATTCCTTTTATTTCGTGTAACCCCAGGGTTAGAGTTCATGTTAAATTATTAAAAAGTAATATAAATTGCTGTGAGGAAGCAAGCATTCTCAGCCTCCTTCCTTTATACCTGTCATAAAACATTTCTGCTTTTAGGATACTGGGAGGTTCTGCCCAAGTTAATTCAATTGCTTACCTCCTTCAGCATTATGCCGAATATTGTATGCACTTAAAATAAGAACTGAAGGCTCAGCACCCATGCTCAGTGGTTAGAACACTGGCCACATGCACTGGGGCTGGTGGGTTCAAACCCAGCCTGCGTTTGCTAAAGAACAATAACAAAAACAGAAAAATAGCCAGGCGATAAGGCAGGCACCTGTAGTCCCAGCTACTTGGGAGGCTGAGGCAAAAGAATCATTCAAGCCCAAGAGTTTGAGGTTGCTGTGAGCTGTGATGCCATTGTACTCTACTGATGGCAACATAATGAGACTCTGTCTCAAAAATAAATAAATAAATGAAAAAAAAAGATGTCTCTCAAGTCTAGAAGTACACACAGAAAGAAGCAACTTTGCTTGGGTGGATAAAAGAAGACAGCCTAGAGTATCATAAAATTATTAAATAGAAAGATCTTAGCCCCACTGTAACCACATTATTTTCTCCACTCCTCCCAGACTGATTATGCGTGCAGCCACATGGAAAGCCCACATGGTCTTTGAGAAAGTTTTCTGACAACATGCATTAATCCTGATGTCAGCAAACTTTAAAGAACCAGATAGTAATTATTTTTTTCATTTTTCATTATTATGGATACATAATAGACGTACATATTTATGGGGTACAACCACAAAACATGTAATGATCAAATCAGAGTAATTGGAATATCCATCACCTCAAAGATTTATCATCTTTATGTTAGGAACATTCCAATTTCACTCTTCTAAATAACATTCCAATTTCACTCTTTCATTCTATTAAAATATACAATAAATTATTGTTAACTATAGTCATCATACTGTGCTACTGAATACTAGATCTTGTTCATTCTATTGAATTGTATTTTGCACGGATTAACCATCTCCTCTTTATCCTTCCTCCCACTATCCTTCCCAATCCATCTGATAACCATCTACTCTCTGCCTCCATGAGTTCAATTTTGTATTTTAGCTCGCACATGTGAGTGGGAACATACAAGATTTGTCTTTCTGTGCCTGGCTTATTGTACTTAACATAATGTCTTCCAGTTCCGTTCATGTTGGTGCAAATAACAAGATTTCATTCTTTTTCATGGCTGAATAATCTTCCACTGGGTATCTATACCACAATTTCTTTATACATTCATCTGTTGGTGGACAATTAGATTGATTCTATATCTTGGCTATTGTGAATAATGCTTCAGTTAACATGAGAGTGCAGACATCTCTCTGATATACTGATTTGTTTGGGGTGGGAGTTATGTACACAGCAGTGGGGTAGCTGGATCACAGGGTAGTTTGACTTTTGGTCTTTTAAGGAACCTTCATACTCTTCTCTGTAACGGTTGCACTACTTTATATTACAACCAACAGTGCATATCCTTTCTCCACATCCTCACCAGCATTCATTATTGCCTGTGATTTTTTTTTTTTTGAGACAGAGCCTCAAGCTCTTGCCCTAGGTAGAGTACCGTGGCATCACAGCTCACAGCAACCTCCAACTCCTGGGCTCAAGCGAGTCTCCTGCCTCCTCCTCCCAAGTAGCTGGGACCACAGGCGCCTGCCACAATGCCCAGCTATTTTTTGGATACAGCCATCATTGTTGTTTGGCAGGCCCGGGCTGGATTCAAACCTGCCAGCTCAGGTGTATGTGGCTGGCACCTTAGCCGCTTGAGCCACAGGTGCCGAGCCAATTGCCTGTGTTTTAGAGGGGAAAAGCTATTTAACTGAGGTGAGATGATACCTCATTGTGGATTTGATCTGCATTGTTCTGATGATTAGTAACCTTGAGCATTTTTTCGTATACCTATTGGTCATTTGTTGGTCTTCATTCAAAAATGTTTATTCAAAGCCTTTTGCCCAGTTTTTCGTTGAATAGTAATCATTTTAAACTTTGATTCCACATGAGGTCTGAGTGAAAACAGCCACATACAATAAATAGATGAGTGAGTGTGGCTGTGTTCCCACAATGTGCACAAGAACAGATGAAGACCACCTTGGGTCCCAGGGCCATAATTTGCCTCCTTCTGCATTAATTAAGTCAACACATCCGTATGTCTAAGCTTCAAATATGACTCTTTACCAATAAAATTAATGAAGATCCAATTTTTTTTTTTTTGAGACATAGTCTTGTTCTTCGATTCAGACTGGAGTGCAGTGGCATGATCATAGCTCTCTGCAACCTTAATCACCCAGGTTTAAGAGATCTTCCCATCTCAGCTTCCCCAGTAGCTAGGACTACACATGTGTGACATCGTGCCTGGCTAATTTTTTCTTTTTTTTTTTTTTTCATTTTATAGAGACAGAGTCTTTACATTGCCTAGGCTGGGCTCAAACTCCTGACCTCCAGCAGTTATTCAGCTTTGGTCTCCCAAAGTGCTGAGATTATAGGCATAAACCATCATACCTGGCGAAAACCCAAATTCTTTTGTTGCAGGTATCAGAAAATGCATAAACAAAATTTCAACTCCTAAAAACTTTGTTCCTGGCCTAACAATTTTTTATCTTTACTACCTAAAGTTTTGGGGACATTAGGAACCTCTGATATTAAATAATAGCTTCATTAATCATGTTCCTCTTCTCACTCTTTGTTTGGAAGGGTTTAAGTACCTGAACAGAGGGAAATTTGTTTGAACCCTGTATGGAAATTGTTGTATGTTCCACTGTGGCTAATCAGTTTCTTATCTCTTAGTAACTAACTCCTTTACAACATAGCCCTGGATAGAGATTGTCAATGTGGTTTAATTTAATCAAGTCTCTTGCATGGGCAAATGCTTAGAATTTAACCTGTTCATTTTGAATGAGACAAGGGTTACCTGTTGAAACTTCTTTCATCACAGTGTCTAAGGAATAATAAGAACTGGAGCTAAGACTGTCCTAACTGGATGACAATGGATAGAGGTGGTGTGAGAAGTGTGAATGCCATGACCAGATTACCCTAATATGTAGCTAAATCTGGGGTGTTATTTTCCAAAAAAATAAAGCTGTCACCATCTAGAAACACTAAAACTCAGGTGAGTCGATAGACCAGAAAAGCTTCTGTCAACTGCTGTTTTTAAAAACATAGTAATTACCATTGAATACAAAGTGTATCCTGTGGGAAAAAATTATTCTGATGCATTAGCAAAAGTAAAGCTTTTATTTTTTCATGAGCTACCCACTTGCACTTCTTAGGTTGTGACTCATTTGAGCAGTTTTTCAGTTAAAGAACATTTTATTCTAGAAGGAAAAAAAAATACTAAATGCCCCACAGTTGTGAAGGGTTAGCATGAATATGAAATGACAGGTGGTTTAATCTAAAACCAGAATAATAACTTAATCTTATATTACATCAAAGCTGCTGTTCGATTTCTTATGTATAGCATTTTGGTTTTCATGGCCGTAATTTCAGGAGCTGTATTTGGATGAGTCACAGTTTTGTTTACCATGATCACATTTTGTTCTCTCTTGTAACTACAATGGGAGTCTAGAGAGATTTTCAGCTCATTCACTGAAGCTGCTACTTGCTGTCTGCTGCTGGCACTCTTTGCAGAAAGGATCATGGCGAGTTCTGGGTTTCAGAGTCTTAAGAATATTTCCTAACCAGAACCTAAGACCTAAGAGCCCTTAATCAAGTTTCTAATCACAAGCAAGATGGTCTTACAGTAAGGACCTTTGAGAGCAGCAATCGTATCAGTGTGTCTTCCTTGCCATATCAAATAGCATTCTTATTTTAGCACAGAAGGCAATTTGAAGAGATGCCTGGTACAATGAAAAGAAACCCTAAATAGTCTATTGAGGAACAGAACACAGTAACTGCCATTTTATTCTTTCCTCCACGTGGCTCTGGAACCTATTTTATTTTAATAAACAATTACATAGTGAATACCATTACAAGTGTCAGTTCATTTAATGACCATTTAATGACCTGTGATGTAGTTACTATCTCCAATGTTCAGTGGAGAAAATGAGGCCCTGAGAGGGCATAGGGACTTGCTCCAGGTCACAAAGCCAGGGTGGTAGAGCCCAGATCCAAATGCAGGTCACTCAGATCCAAAGTCCACAAACTCCCCATGAGGGTGCTCCCCCCACCAAAGCCACAGACAAGAGCAAAGAAGGCAACAGGCTTGTTATCTTCCTCCCATCTTGATGCTTCCCAAGGGAATTTTTATTTTTAATTTATTCTACCTGTGTAGAATTTGTGTTAAGTAAAAGAGAATCCAGCTCTGTATATCTGATATCTTCACAACTAGCCTCCCAGGTCAGTCCCTATGTGTGCTCTGTTGTATTCCTGACCTATTCAATTTAGCATTTGCTCAGTGATCTTCAGTTTAACCTGGTATTACTAGTAACATTGCAATAAAGATGCTAAGATGAGTCTAGTGCACTTTCACTTTTCCAACTTCAGTCTGGCCATACATAGCTAGGAGCAATTAAGATTTGATGCAGTAAGCAGAGCTCCCACTTTGACAAATGGTTAAATCTGATACAAGGTCCAACCCTTTCTAGATACAAAGTAACTAACACCAATATTCTAAGAACAGTTGCTATAAACTGAATGTTTATGTCCCCCCAACATTCCTATGTTGAACTCCTAACCCCAGGGTGAAGGTACTTGTAGGTGGGAACTTTGGGGGAAGATTAGGTCATGAGATTAGGTCTTCATGAAGGGGATTAGTATCCCTACAAAAGAGACCACAAAGAGCTGTCTTCCTCCTTCCACCATGTAAGGACATAGTGAGAAGACACCAGCTATGAACCCGGAAGTGGGTCCTTACCACTTTATCTGCCAGTGCCTTGATTTGGGACTTCCCAGCCTCCAGAGCTGTGAGAAATGCGTTGCTGCTATTCAGAAGCCACCCAGTTTATGGCATTTTGTCATAGCAGCCTGAAAGGTCTAAGACAGGCACCATGCACGACTCTCAGCAATAAAAGGAAAAGCACATGAACAGCATCTTGGTGTTTGCTGCCCTATCAGCTCATGGCTGATGCAGCGATTCTTACGGCAGGATACCTAAAACTATCAGAGGAGTCCTTGGGAAATAGGGAAATTATAGGCTTAATGTAGGTGAAATGTACTGGGAAAATAAAGGCAGAGATGTCCTCACCTATAAGTTATTAATTATAGCACTCAAATAAGTACCAGGACAAAATGTTCCACTTATATATTTTTCACATGTAGATAATTCATGTAAATACTTTTTAAATATTCCCTAACATATAAGCTATATCTTATTTTATTTATCATTTTATCTTTTAAATAGTTTTTGAGTAGAATTTTTATTATATGTTTACTAAGAAAACCACTTCAACAATCAATAGTTATTTCAAGAATTATGGTAGGCCAGCCACGGTGGCTCATGCCTATCACTTTCAGAGGCTGAGGCGAGTGGATCACCTGAGATCAGGAGTTCAAGACCAGCCTGAGTAAGAGTGAGACCCTGTCTCTAAAAAAATGGCCAGGCATTGTGGCAGGAGGCTGTAGTCCCAGGTACTTGGGAAGCAGAGGCAAGAGTATTGCTTGAGCCCAAGAGTTTGAGGTTGCTGTGAGCTATGACACCATAGCACTCTACCCAGAGTGACAAAGTGAGACTCTCAAAAAAAAGAAGAAGAATGCAATTTTAATAATCAGCATCTCAATTTATTTTTACATTTTCATATGGTAACCATACATTACACCGTGAGGCAACCCCTCCCATCCACAGATAGAAAGTACAATTGCTACAAAGTTCTTCCTCACATTTATTCAAATTCTACTTCCCAATAAATCTTCTTTAATTTAGTTCTTCCTTCTGTACCTATGTAAATTAAATTCCAAGATCTCTTCCTTAGTAGAGATGTTTTAAATATTATCTTCTGGTTCTTATCTACCAAATCAGAATTTGTAATGTTTATAATCCCGATATCTGGTTTCTCCTGCCTTTTTCGTATAAGAGCTTCGGAATGTTTACTTTAATTATATAACAAATACACATTGGTTTCTACTCAAAGATACTGAGAGGTATTTGCTTTTAAAAATTACTTTTGTTGGCTCAGCACCCATAGCACAGTGGTTATGGTGCCAGCCACAAACACCGAGGCTGGCGAGTTTGAACCCAGGCAGGGCTTGCTAAACAACAATGATGATAACCTCAACAAAAAATAGCTGGGCATTGTGACAGGCGCCTGTAGTCCCAGCTACTTGGAAGGTTGAGGCAAGAGAATCACTTAAGCCCAAGAGTTTAAGTTTGCTGTGACCTGTGATACCACAGCACTCTACTAAGGACGACATAGTGAAACTCTGTCTCAAAAAAAAAAAAAAATTACCTTTATTTTCCTTTGTGGTGATGGTATTACCCACATTTTTTTTCTCCCTAGTAATTATTTCTTGAAGAGACATTGATTGCTTAAGCTAAAATAATTTTTTAACAGAAGAAATAGAAATAATGACAATAAAGAAAGATGCAGATTTCAACAAACCAGCAATGGAAAATTGGTGTAGCATCCTTAAAAGGGCCTACGTTTTCAGTCTAGCTTTACCCAGCCTTGTTTGGGGAGGGCTAAATGAAATAATATGAGCAGAAAAGAACAAATTGGAAATACTATGTGTGCATGCACCATTATTATAATAATTCTATCTTTTTATATCTTGTTTGATGTACCGCCTCCTGATCAAGAAATAAAAAGAGAAAAAATATTACCAAAAAATCATAAACTATTAGAAATATCAGAGGACATCTAGAAAAGTTTTAAAATCTTAAGAGATCACAATGTATATCCTATGACAATAAATTCGAAAACTTGGATTAAACACATAAACACTAAGAAAACTAAAATTATGCAACTGATTCAAAAGGAAGTACGAAATCTGAATAGATGGTAAGACCCACAAAGGCAGATTGATAGGAGCCAATTGCTTGGCCTGGACCACCTCACAGAGTTCCTGGATAGTGGCACTCAGTACACAGGTATATACAGAATCATTGTGTAAACTAACTGGTAACAAAAAAATATAAAGATTTCTGGGCAGTGCCTGTGGCTCAAGGAGTAGGGTGCCAGTCCCATATGGTGGAGGTGGTGGGTTCAAACCCAGCCCCAGGCAAAAAAAAAAAAAAAACTATGGAAAAAAAAATACAAAGATTTCTACCCAGGAAGGCACAGGACCAGGCGATTTTAGAGAAAGATTCCAACAAACACTTCTGATACAAGGAATGCCTATTTGCTTTTAAAACCACTTCCTGGCTGTAGTTAACCTAGCCTAATGAAACTAGAAATCACAGCCAGGAGTCTAGATGCCAAAATCCTAAATATAAAATGTTACAAAGTTATTACAGAAGTCTAATAAAGAAGCATGAAAGGAAGCATGTTTGATATCAGGAATACAAGAGCTGCTAAATATTAAGGCATTTATTAAAGCAGAAAATCACACAGTCATATCAAAAGATGCAAAAGAGACACTTGATAAAATTCAACCACATTCCTGATACAAATCTCTTAGAAAATGAAAATTGAAAAACATCTTCAAATGTGATTTTTAAAATTATTTATCATAAACCAATAGTAAACATAACTCTAAACACTGAGCCACACATTCTCTTAAAGAGAGAATATGACAAAGATGTTCTCTTTCCATTACATGATTATCTTTTTCCCTAGACTAAAAACCCCTTAAAGAGGATGAGACAAGGTATTATTCATGTTTATACTACCACAAGTTTGTCATCACTTTTAACCCATTTCATAAATGGTATTCTTGTGCACCACAATCTTTTTTTACAAAAGAAAGCAAACCTCAGATGATTCAGTAGGCTAGTGAACTAAAATTAATTTGTAAAACTTCTAATTTTCATATCGTTTATAAGTAAGAAATCTTCAGGAACCCTAGTCCATATAAACTGAGAGTGATGCACTCCAAGTTTCTATAATCAGTTAAAGCTTTAATCTGTCATTCATTCCATCCTCCATAAAATTATTATGAGGAGGTTTGAGCAATGCTCCAGATACAAATACTGATTGGCTCTTCCTGATTGAAAAACCATAGCCCTGGTAGAGCCCTGTTTGTTCCCCTGTCTCCTCTTGTCACTTTCTGCGGAGTCTATAAGGCCAAGTCAGCCCTCAGAACTGACAAGTCCAGAAGTTCTTGTCAGATCAATTTCCTTTGGACAGAGTTTGCCTCTGTCACCTTTCCATACCTTGTGAGGCTCTTCCTCAGTCTCGTCTTTGTATCCTCAGAAGCTGCTTCATTTGGTTTTATCCGCCCGGAGGTAGAGGGCTCACTGGATCCCATCTGGTGATGAATAATCTTTGGTCCGTTTCTAGAGAGCAGACGTTTGCACAGGCATTATTCTCAGTAATCCCTGCAATTCTAATAGGATCTTCTCATTCTGTTTGCCCACCTGGCAGAATGCCTCCTCCCTTCCTATTTTATTTCACGTACATTTCCATCTAACTGGCATGGCTCCGCCAGGGACACTCTGATACTCATTGGCCACTTTGGGGAAATTTTGACGTGAACAAGATTATTTGTTTGAAAGGTGCATTCAAAAGAAATTCTCATGAGGAGATTCTCTGCCTTGTCAATCTAAAAGAAATACTACATCAGTAATAAAGGAGAAATCCCCTTCTTCCCTTGTGTACTACAGGGATTAACGAGTATCATTTTAAATTTTACATTTGATTGAATTGTTGAGGGCTGGTTACTGTTTAAACTGTTTTTTTTTTTTAACCTCTCTCTCTCCTCTCTCTCTCTTTCCCTGCATCTGACCCTGAATGTGTGCACAAATGTGTGTGAAGACAAGTTTTCCTATATCTACGCCCACTCTCTCTGTTATCCACTGAGTAATTGTGTCCTCCCAAAATTCATAATTAAAATTCTGTTTTCAGGGGTGTCCAACCTTTTGGCTCCTCTGGATACCCCACTAGAAAAAGAGTTGCCTTGGACCACACACAAGCCCTAACTAATAAAAGCTGATTAGTCAAAAAAAAAAAAAGCCTGTGCATAATTTTCATGATAGCTACCACACCACAGATAGGCAAAAAAAGTCCTCACGTGATAAGCATATGGGCTGGGGGTTGGACATCCCTGATTGAAATTAGGAGGTGTGACCTTCAAAGTATTATGTTCTGAGAGTGCAGCCCTTAAGAATGGAGTTAGTGCTCTCATAAAAAATGACTCCAGAGAACTCCCTTACTTCTTACCACTATTGGAGGACACAGTGAGAAGGCACCATCTATAAACCAGGAATTGGGTCCCCACCAGGCAGCAAATCTCCCAGCGCCTTGATCTTGGAATTCCAAGCATCCAGAACTAAAAGAAATGCCATTGACTGGATGGCTTAAACAGCAAACATTTTCTAGAAATTTTTTAAGACTGGAAAATATTCATGCATCCTGTGGTATTCTGTTGTCGTAGTCCAAATGCCCTCAGATACCCTGCCTTAGTAAGTTCTGTGTTTCTATAAAGAACACATGGACTGGGTAATTAAAAAAAAAAAGATTTATTTAGCTTATGACTATGATGTATGGACAGCTCCAAGTCTGGGCATCTGGTGAAGACTTCAGGCTCTTTGCTCTTTGCACTCATGGTGGAAGGCAGAGGGGAGCCAGCGTGTTCAGAGATCCCTTGGAGAAAGGAATGGGTGAGGGGAGCAGGTTCTTATAACAACCAGCTGTCTTTAATGAAATGAAAACTCACCCCTAAGAGAGGGTATTAATCGATCCATGAGGGTTCATGCCCCCATGACCCAAACACCTCTGTATAGACCCCACCTCCAGCATTGGAAATCTAGTTCCAACCTGAGAATTGGAATGGACAAAAATACAAACCATAGAATACCTCCTTGCAGATGGGAGATAATTAACCTTTCACAATGAAAATTTTTTGTCTGTATTCAGCCACTGTTTCTTTTCTTCCTTTCTTTTTCCTTTTCCCTTGAGAGAATTTGGAGATTAATTGATCATAAATAATGATTCTATACCAATGTACACACTCTAGGATTATTTACTCCAGATAAATAGTCAAGGATTTTAAAAGAAAGAGAAAAATCAAACTGTACTTTCCTAGCCAAAACAGTATCTCAGAGACATTGAACTACAAATTTGGTTAATTGCCTTGGATTCCAGATAGGAAGAAAAGCTAGACACTCAGAGCTTTTGGAATGAATTCAAAAGCCTCAAAATATGCCTGGTACGTGGATGAACCTTTGGACAAATTAGAGTAATTTAATTTTAGATTAAAAACAATTCTATTTTAATTAGTATAAGATGTGGGTTAAATTTCTAATGATTTCTATTTTTAAAATGTCTATTTTAGTAAGTTGGGTCTTAGAAGGTATAACTTTTTCTGAAAAATCGTTCAGCATTGGGAGAAATATATAAAAATTGATTTACTAAATGAAATTGAATTGACAGATATTTTTCAAAAAAAAGTCTAATCTTGTGAACTTTTCTAACACAAAAAAATCATTGGACTTAATCTTCTGACTTAAATTATACTTTCCAGACCTTCAGTCACTCTATAATCTTAAATTAATGTTAAATTGTGTTATTTAATAAATAACATTTAGATAGTGCAATGATTTCTCTACCAAAAAATATACAACTTTCAACAATTAAATGTAGTTTTAATTTTCCTTTGTCATTTATTTTATGTATAAAATGACTATAGATTAAGGAGATGTACAAACGTCTTTAAATTATATTAAATACATTTAGTTTGCCATCTTAAAATTTATTTAAGTCAAATGACATATACTCGCATAAAAAGTTATCTTTTTCGATTTTGGTTTCTAGTTTTCTCTTATGTCTGAAAAAATAAAAGTTGATTGATTTTGTTAAAGGAGGTAGTGAATAAAATCAACTGTGGAAAAATTGGAATGTATATATATAATTGTATGCAATAAATATGGTTTGTTGTTAGATAAACTTTATAATTTGATTTGTATATAAACAAATACATTTATATATAAGCATGTATTTATATACTTTAATCTCTACATTACCTTTTTAATTTACATTGAATAAAATTGAATTTTTGCATAGAATTTCTAGGAATTTTAACATATGCACAGATTTTTATAAGCTCAGTCACAAATAAGCTATAGAAAAATTCCCAACCCCCTGAAAATTCCCGGTATTGCCCAGCAGGTAGTATGTTTCTAATTATGGGAAATAAGAACAAGGCTGTTCTGTTAAAAACACTCATGTTCAGGTTTTTGGGTCTCCATAAGATATTCTTTCTCTGGGCTTGGTGCCCATAGCTCAGTGGTTAGGTCGCTGGCCATACACACAAGGGGCTGGTGGGTTTGAACCCGGTCCAGGCCTGCTAAACAACAATGACAATAATAACAAAAAAAATAGCTGGGCATTGTGGCAGGTGCCTGTAGTCACAGCTACTTGGGAGGCTGAGACAAGAGAACTGCTTATGCCCAAGAGTTTGAGGTTGTTTAAGCTGTTATGCTATCACTCTACCCAGGGCAACAGCTTGAGACTCTGTTTAAAAAAAAAATTTTTTTTTCTTCTATGTTTTCTTTTTAAAATGTTATGGTTTTACCATTTATTTTTATAAGTTAATTTTTGTACACAGTGATAGGTAAGGGTGAAAGTTCTTTCATATTTTGCTCTGAATGTCTTATTGTTCTGGCACCATTTGTTTTAAAATTATCCTTTTCCCATTGAATTGCCTTTGTCCTTTTATGAGAAATTAATGAACCATGTTTATGTGGGTCTACATCTGGAATCCCGATACCATATGTTTTTACTGTTCTGTTGATACTTTTGCCATAACCACATGATCTTGACAAGTGTAGTTGTATAGTAAATCTTAAAACTGGGTAGTGTGAATTTTCCAGTGTTGTTTTTTTAACAAAATATTTGGGGCCATTCTAGTTTCTTTGCACTTTCATATACATTTTGAAAAGAGTTTCTCTACATCTCTGCTGGGATTTTGACTAACAATGCATTAAGTCTATAGATAAATTTCAGGGGGATTAGCATCTTGACAGTGTTGAGTTTTCATAAATAAATACACTATCTTTCTGCATTTGTTTAGATTTTCATCTATATTTTATTCAGTATTTTGAAGTTTCCAGCTCCTGAAAATACTTTGCTAGATTTATACCAGAGCAATTTTTCAATCTTTAAAAAAAAAAGATGTTGCTTTTAAATTTTTGATTTCTAGTTACTCCTTATTAGTGAATTAGTTCTTGGATATTTTGGTATAGATTCTTTAGAATTTTCTATGTAAACATTCATGATGTTAATAGGTATTGTTTTATTTCTTCCTTTTTGATTTTATGCCTTTTCTTTTCCTTAGCTAATTTCACTAGCTGGAACTTGCAATAAAACATAAATAGGAGTAGCAAAATAAGTATCTTTGCTTGTTCTTGATCTTAGGGGAAAGACAGTCTTTCACTTTAGATATGTTAATTTTAGGGTTCTTTTGTTATTGCTATTTTATTTTGTTTTATTTGTTTTTTTATTTTTTATTTATTTATTTTTGTAGATGCCAATTGTAGATTCCATTATCTTTCTAGTTTGTGAAGAGACTTTTATCATAAATGTCTATTGAGTTTCATCAAATGACTTCTCTGTGTCTATTGATACGACCTTGTGGTTCATCATATGTCTATTAGTGTGGTAAATTACATTGATTAATTTTTTTTTTATTGGTGAACCAGCCTTGCCCAGATAAACTTCTCTTAGTCATAATGTATTGCTGTAGGTGGTTTTTTTAATTGTGTTGAATTCAGTTTGCTAATACATTGTTGAAGGGGTGTGTGTTTGTGTGTGTGTATATGAGCGATATTAAATATTAGTCTATATTTTTGCTTCTTATACTATCTTTGTATGATTTTGGTATCAGAATAATGTTGGCGACATGAAATGAATTAGGAAATGATTCTATTTTATGAAAGAGATTGCACAAAATTGTTGTTATTTCTTCTAGAAATGTTCTGCATAATTTACCAATGAAATTCCTTGGGCCTAGTCTTTTCTTTTTTGGATCATTTCTAACTATATATTCCAATTTTAAAATAGATATGGGATAGTTCTCTATGTCTTATTATTTGTGTCTTTCATGAAATCAGTTCATTGTATCTAAGTTGTCAAATGAATGTGCCTAGAATTATTCATAGTACTCTATTAATATTCTTTTAGTGTCTGTGGGTCTGCAGTGATATATCTTCTCATTAGTACATATACATTAGTATGAGTATATTGATGTTTTGTGTCTTCTCCCTTTCATTCTTGCCTGTCACTGTTCTATTAGTATTAGTATATATTAGCATTAGTATGTTAATATTTTGTGTCCTCCCTCTTTTCTTCTTCATCACTTTTCCTATAGATATAACAATTTATTTATCTTTTCAAGAATCATTCTTTGGGGATTGTTTTCTTGGGGGGGTTTCTTATTTTGTTTTTATGTTTTCAGTGTCTTTGATTTCTGTTCCTAACTTTAATATTTCTTTCCTTTGGCTTTATTTTGCTATAGTTTGCTCTTTTTTCAAGTTTATTAATATGAAAGCTTACCTTATTGATTTGCTACCTTTTTGTTTTCCAGTATAAGAACTTAGAGATATATCAGCTTGGTGCCTGTAGCACAGTGGTTATGGCCCCAGCCACGTACACCAAGGCTGGCAGGTTTGAACCCAGCCTGGGCCAGCTAAACAACAATGACAACTGCAACAAAAAATAGCTAGCACCTGTAGTCCCAGCTACTTGGGAGGCTGAAGCAAGAGAATTGCTTAGGCTCAAGAGTTTGAGGTTGCTATGAGCTATGACACCACAGCACTCTACAGAGGACAACATAGTAAGACTCTGCCTCAAAAAAAAATTTTTTTGGAGATATAAATTTCCCTCTAAGGACCGATTTAACTACATCCCACAAATTTTAGTATATTATATTTTTACTTTCATTTTATTCAAAATACTTTCTGATTTTCTTTAAGACATTCTCTTTGACCTAGACAATGTATACACTTATATCATTTCATTTGCAAACATTTTGAGAATGATCAGGTAACATTCTGGTGTTTATTTTTATTTTAGTCTCTTTATGGTTAGAGAATATAATTTGTATTTTTTCATGTACTTTAATTTAGTAGGGTTTTTGTGATTCAGAACATGGACTATGTTCGTGTCTATTCCATATGTACTTTTTATTTATTTATTTGTTTAGAGATGGTGTAACAACATTATTTATTTATTTATTTCTATCCACAAATATGTATGTACACATACATATATGTATACGCATATACAAATACATACATATATATGTAGTGGTTACTCTAGGGATTATAGTATATATACTTATCATACTTACTATGTCATAAATTATTAACTTAAAGTATAACTTAGAGCTAATATTTGACCACTTAAGGCAAAATATAAAAACCTTACAACTAACAAGTTCCTTTGCCTCTATCCACCATATATTACATTTAATACATAGAAATGCACAGAAAATTCCACTTCGCAATATTATCATTTTTCTTTTTTCTTTTTTTTTTTCTTTTGTCACCCTCAGTAAAGTGCTATGGCATCACAGCTCACAGCAACCTCAAACTCTTGGGCTTAAGCGATTCTTTTGCCTCAACCTGCCAAGTAGCTGGGACTACAGGTACCTGCCACAATGCCCGGCTATTTTTTGTTGCAGTTGTCATTGTTTAGCTGGCCCAGTCTGGGTTCGAATTTGCCACCTTTGGTGCATGTGGCCAGCGCCATAACCTCTGTGCTATGGGCACTTAGCCAATATTATCATTTTTCATTTCAAAAATTTGTACATGCATATAGGGTATATATACTGTGTGTGTGTGTGGAGAGAGAGAGAGAGAAAGAAAGAATATATGTTTGTGCCCCTCTCAAAGTCTTAAGCTGAAATCCAAACCTCCAAGGCAGTGGTGTTGAGGTGGAGTCATTTGGGGAGGTGATTGTGTATGAGAGCAGAGCCTTCATAGATGGGATTAATTTCCTTATAAAAATAAAACTCCAGAGAGCTGCCTTGGCTCTAATACACAGAGGATGGTGCCGTCTATGGGAATGGGCCCTCACCAGACATTAAATACACAGCACCTTTCCATTGGACTTCCTACCCAGACTATGATATGTTGTTTTATCATATCAATAAACTAAGCCAGTATGTAAGATCAAAAACAGTCTATTAAATTTACTAATTTGAGTGGATTAAATGGTGCCCCCCCCAAAATATGTCCCTGTTCCAACCCCTGAAACTTGTAAACATAACTTTATTTGGAAAAGGGGTTTTTGCAAATATAATTAAGCTAAAAGATCTCAAGATAAGATCATCCTGGATTACCCAAGTGGGCATTAAATCCAGTGACAAATGTCTCATAAAAGAGCGGAAAGAAAACACGAACATAAAGAGGAAGAGGCCATGTAACCATGGGAACTGTAGTGATACAGTTGAGGAAGCCAAGGAACACCTACAGCCCCAGAAGCTGGCAGAGACAAGGAAGGATTCTTCCCTAAAGCCTGTGGAGACTGTGCGGTTCTGCCAGTAACTCGCTTTGAAAGCTCTGGCCTTCAGAACTGGAAAAGAATAAATCTCTGTTGTTTTAAGCCACAGGGTTTGTGGTAATCTGTTACAGAAGCCCTGGGAAACTGACATACATAGATATCGTTTTGGTCATTCCTCCTTAATTTTGAAAAGTTCCCAATTTCAGTTCATTATCATTTCCTTTCCACCTGAAGAACTTCTTTTAGCACTTCTTTTAAGGAAGGTCTCATAGCAATAAATTTTCCCAGCTCTCCCTCATCTGAGAATGTAATTATTTCCCTTCATTCCTTAAGGATATTTTCACTGGCAATAGAATTTGGGGTTGATACTTCTTTTCTTTCAGCACTTGAAGGATGTTGTTACACCATCTTCTATCCTCCATGGTTTCTAATGAAAACTCTTCAGTTATTCAAATCATTGGCACTTTTTAGTAGCTGTTTTCGGTAATTTTCTTTTTTACATTAGACTTTCAACCCTTTGATTGTAATGCATTTGGAAAGTTTTTGTTTTTTATTTTTCTTTAAGTTTATCCTGCTTGGAATTTGCTGAGCTTCTTGGATCTGTCAGTTTATTTTCCCTCACCACATTTGTGAAATTTTCAGGTAGTCTTTGCCCAGGCATAAAGTTTCTTTTTTATCCCCCAATATTTCCCTTGGGGGGGGGGAGTTTTTTGTTTGTGTTTTAGTGTTCAATTATCAAATTTTATGTCACATATATTCTACCACAATAAAAATTATTTTAAAAATAATATCTTCAGTTTCTAACAGAGTAAAACATAAAAACAGATGAACTAATACACAAATATTGAATACACGATTCAACTAGCACTGAGCTACACTGTACTTAGTGATAGCATCGCACAAGGAAGGGGTCTGATATTCTTGAGTTTTTTTCCTACATGTTTAGTGTTTCACATGTGCTCTCACTGAATCTACAGATAAATAAAACTTGAGTGTAGGTGTTATCCTGTCTATTTTATAGTTAGAAAAACAGACCATTAAGTACTGGCTCAAAGGTATACAGATCTATAAATCTGGCATTCAAATGGAGTTCAAGCAGGCAGTCACTAAGATACTGCTCAAGATTTCTGGCATATCCCTCATTCATTTTAACAAAAATGTTCTTACTTTCTGAGAAAAAAGTTCCTTAAGATCATTTTAACATATCATATATATTTTCAAATGTTTTTTCCTCTGAAAAACAAATCTAATTTTATCTTTCTTGCATTCATGCTATAAATCGAGAATATTCAAACGTTTATTTTATTTTTTTAAGAGACAGGGTCTGCAAGGTCATCAGGCTGGTAAGGGGTCTTTTCAGGGGAAACAATTCTTAGATTTACTGCCATTTCTACCAGGTAACACAAAATTCTGCCCCTTTACCCTGTAAAGTAAAAAAAAAAAAAGGAAATAATTAGCATTATTTATTACTAATGAGCATAAGCATTTACTATTCTCCTTATTTTTCAAACAAAAAAGGACATAACAGTTTACAATTCCTAGTAAGGAAATATTTTCATGTTGTATATATTTTTATATGAAAAAGAAACATACTAAAGTTCATATACAAAGATTGATTTAATAATTGTCTAAAAATATTTATTTCTACATTCCAGTAGTTAACGTTTCTCAGTGATTATCGTGGTACACTTTATGGTACTGAAGGTTCTCAGTCTCTCCACTGTTCATAATATGTTCTTATTTCTGGAGTTATTTCTGTCTACAACCTTATAGATTTATTGTGTATTACATCTCAAGAGAGAATTTCACTTTCTTCCATTCTGACATTTCTCCAGGAGATTTAGATTTTACAAGAGTCATCACAGAGAAAAAGTGCCCTTGGGACTTGATAAAAAGGACCTTATCAAATCCTATCAATATATAATATAAAAGAAAAGCTATAGGGTGTGAACTCTGGGATCTATATCTCTCAGTTAAAGAGATGTGATTCATCCTTGAATTACTGAAAGACTGTCCCAGCAAGAAACTTTGAGCTAAGGATTCCTTAGAAATTCTCCAGAAGTATATGATACTGGGGGTGAAGACAGCATCTAATAAAAACATTCAGGTCAAGGAAACAACTGTGAATAGTAGTCAGTTTTTCACTCAAGACCTACAGCAAGATCCAGATGACCAAAACCACCAGTTCCCATGCTTTGATATGCATCATTCTGTTCCTTATTTCCCTGGCTATTTTCTTTTCTCTTTTAAAGGTTCCTGGTTGTTAACAGATACTTATGACTTCTTCACCATGATACCTATAATGCTCTTATTTTTAATAATTTTTCTGGCATGATTCTAATATCTGCCTATAATTTTATTGTGATTTGGCTAAATATACGACCAAACTGACTTTTAGTTTTTGTTCTATGTAGTACCCTGCTTCCTTGGATACAAAAAGCCAGGCAACAGATGGAGTATATTTAGTTTGTCTCACTTTTACAAACCTTGCAGGAAAGGAGCATTAGTTAAGCTAACCCCCCATCCTTGTCCAAATGACAGACTGCAGTCAATAGTCTTTTGTTCTTCAAATTTAATACTAGTTGTTAGGAGTTACTCGGTGATTTGCTCTCAGTGGAAATACTCACATGGGGATGTCAAACAGAATTGGCCTGGAACTAAGTGATGGACTTTGTGCCAGACCAATTCTATTTGACATCCCCATATGAGTATTTGAAACACAAAAGACTATTGACTGTGATCTGCGGTCTGTAAATTGAACAAGGATCTATGATGTCAGTAAACATGTTGGCCTTTAGGATAGCTCTTAATATCACCCTGTGTCCATTTTGACCTACAAATTTCCCTTTTAAAGAAAAGAAGATATTCAGATAATTTAAATCAAAAAGGAATAAAATTCTGCGCTTCAATTTACATTTGAAAAGTAACCACTGAAGGAATATGTCAGACTGCAATCTTTACATGAGACTTGAAAAGGAGGCAGAATTCTACGGATAGGAGAACAGCCAACATTGAAAGGCCATGGAATGCCCTCCCAAAAGTTCATAAGTGTGAGTAGGTCATGGTTCAACGTAGAGAACTTTCAATGTGGAACATGTACTGACTTAGGGAAAAATTGGTGTACGTATATCATAACAGACCTCTATTGCATCTTCAGTATTTTTAAAAATTATTATGAGCACATAATAGTTGATATCATAATAAGGCATATGTAATTTTTTTATGTAGGCATAAAATGTGAATTAATAAAATCTGGGTAACTGGGGTATCCATCACCTCAGACATTTATCATTTCTTTGTGTTAGGAACATTCCAGTTGTATTCTTTTAGTCATTTTCAAGTATACCCTAAGTTGTTGTTAATTATAGTCACTTTGCTATGCTATCAAATATTGTTCATTCTGTCGAAAAATCTAATTATATGTTTATACCCATTAACCATCCCCATTTTATCCCTCCTCCTCACTATTCTTCTCAGCCTCTGGTAACCATCATTCTACTGTCTGTCTTCACAAGCCTAGAATGTCTTTCCATTTTTTGTGACTTCTTCAGTTTCTTTCATCAATGTTTTATAGTTTTCATTTTAGAGATCTTTCATTTCTTTGGTTAATTTTATACCTAGGCATTTTATTATATTTGCAGATATTATAAATGGGATTACACTCTTGGTTTCTTTTTCAGATTGTTTACTGCCAGCATATAGAAAAGCTACTTATTTTTATATATAAGGTCAGACAGTTAAGTTTGCAAACTTATCCTAGAAAAAGTGCTACATACCTTTTTGCTGAATATCACTACAGTCAACTTCAAAGTATTCCCTTTGGGAAGCTATGCACCAATGCCAGTGCCTAGTCCACCTTTCACAGCAATTTTTTGTTGTTGTTGTTTGAACTCCACCCCACATTTTGACTTTTATTTATTTTTTAATTTTTTTTATTTTTTTGTTTTATTTTTTTAAAAATTTTTTTTCACAGCAATTTTAGAACTCTTTTTCTGGAGTGGCATCAAGAGCTGTGGTTGCATTACCCTTGATGTCTTGAATGTCATCAAAACTTTTCCTTTCAATATTTACTTTTTATTTGGATAAAGAAAAAAGTCACCAGAGAGGGTATCAGCTGGATAGGGAGGATGTTCCAATATAGTTACTGGTTTATAGACTAAAAATTCCCTCAGTGCCATGTGAGCTGGTGTATTGTAGTGATGTAAAAGCCACACCTTTCTCATACCAAGATTTTTGGTTAAGATTTTCCTGTTTCTCTATAGATGTTTATTTGGTCTGCTATGCTTCTCACACCCAGCCCACAATTTTGGCACCCAGTTCAACAAATTTTTGCAGTGTTTTCATCAGTTCTGCCTATTACTGCCCTGATTTCTCTTCAGTGGCATTGTCTCACCCCTCAGAAAAACATTTAATCCATTTGTACACTGTTATTTTCTTCATAGTTTTATCCCTGTAAACTTGGACTAACATGTCCCTGATTTCACTTCCCCTCTTGCCAAGTTTAACAAAAAATTTAATATTCAAATTCTGACACTCTCATGATGGCATGCACACACACACACAAACACTCAACAACATAACAAACTCCATTCAGCAAGACACAACTACACATTAACATGAACACTGATATACCCTAGTTATGAAAATGTACTGAGTTGTTTGTACAGTGTTGTCAATGTAAGTGCACAATGGCAGTTTACAAACTTAATTGTCAGATATCAGATATATATTGAATTTATATCCTGCAACTTTACTGAATTTGCCTGTCGGTTCTAATAGATTTTGGTGGAATCTTTGTAGTCTTTTGGTGGAGTTTTTAGTTTTCACTAGATATAAGATCATATTGTTATGAACAGACTTCTTCCTTTCCAATTTGGATGCCCTTTGTTTCTTTGTCTTCCTGATAGCTCTAGCTAGAAATTCCAGTACAGAATTAAATAAAAGTGGTAGAAGTGGACACCCTTGTCTTAAAAGAAAGACTTTCAGTTTTTGCCATTCAGTATGATAGTTGCTGTGGACCTATCATATGTGTGGCTTTTATAGTATTAAGGTAAGTTCCTTCCATATCCAGTTTTTTAGAATTTTGGTAAGGAAAGGATGTTGAATTTCATTGGTGCTTATTCAGCATCAATTGTATGTCATATAGCTTTTGTCCTTCATTCTATTGATATGAGGTATCACATTGATTTGCATATGTTGTGCCATCCTTTTGTCCCTGGGATGAATCCCACATAACATGATGAATAATCTTTTCAATATGTTGCTGAATTTAGTTTGTCAGTTAGGGATTTTTGCATATCATACTTTCATCAGAGATACTGGCCTATAGTTTTTTGTTGCTATTGTGTCTTTAGTTGTGGTATCAAGGCCTCATAGGATGAGTTTGGGAATATTTCCTCCTCCTCAATTTTTGGAATAGTATAAGTAGGATTGGTATTAATTCTTCTTTAATTGCTTGGTAGAATTTTGCAGTAAAGCCACCAGGTCCTGGGCTTCTCTCTGACAGGAGAAATTTTATTACTATTTCTATCTCTTTATTTGTTTTTGGTTTATTCATATTTTGCATTTTTTCCTCAATCAATCATGCTAGGCTTGTAGTCTAAGAATCTATCCATTTCTTCTAGTTTTCAAATTTATTGGCTGGCATATAAGTGCTCATAGTAGTCTCTAATGATTCTTTGGATTTCTGAAGTATCAGTTGTAATGTCTCCTTTTTCATCACCGATTTTATTTATTTAGATCTGTCTGTTTTTTCTCAGTCTGTCTAAAAAGTGAGTCAATTTTGTTTATCTTTTCAAAAAAAATTTTCATTTCATTGATCTTTTGTATTGTTTTATTTTTAATTTCACTTATTTCTCCTCTGAACTTTATTATTTCTTTTCTCTCACTAATTTTGAGTTTGGTTTCCTCATTTTTCTAGTTCTTTGAGATGCATCTGTTGACCACACCATTTGTTGGGTGGTACTTTTCTCGTAGGGAGAGAAGGATGGCTTGGCCATGGGTGCAAGCTCACTCCTGGAATTGTATGAAAGCCAGAAATAGCTACTGCTTTTTGGTGGCAAATAGCAAATTACCTTTATTCTCAACTCCCTTTTACTGGGAGCTAGTCACGTACATCACATTAATCAATAATCTTAACATTCTTTATTCTTATCTTAGACTATAGAAAAGACAGAAAGTCCAGGAAAGTAAGATAACCATTTTAAGACTGGCCTCAGGCTATTCTTCTAAAGATCTGAAGACTAACCTCAAGCTATTCCTCTCTAAAGACCTAAAACAACCATACATTATCTGACTTCCATTGTCAAAGTTAAAGGTCAAGACAAAGGGAAGTAAAACTTTTTTTCTTCCATGTACTCAATTAAGTTTCCAAGAAACAGGCTCAATGACTCTGTTTTCTTGTGGTTTGGAAGCCCCCTGTTTTTATGATGGAGTTTACACTCACATGAACCTTTGAACCATGTCTCCTGCACAGATGGGATCTGGCAGGTGGACTGACTGCATAGTCAGGGTTCCATGCAAGAGGAACCCTGTTCCATGTTATGCCTTGCCCGCAGGCCCCTGCCACGCTCTCCCAGGTCGCTAGGCCTCAACAAAAATGCACAATACTTATGAGTCTTTTCGCTCAGTTTCTGGAATTAAAAAAGCACTTTTCATTTAACTAATTGTAAGTGGGAATTCACCCCACATGCATCATTAGATTATTTATTTCATTTTCATTTGTTTTAAGAAAGTTTTTAATTTCCTTCCTAATTTCTTCATTGACCCACTAGTCATTTGGAAGTATGTTGTTTAACTTTTATTTATATTATATACTTTCCAATATCCTCTAATTATCATTTTCTAGTTTTATTCCATTGTGGTAAGAGAAAATACTTAGTATTTGAAGGGGCTTGGGGTCACCAGATGAGGGGGTCTTGGCACAAGAAATGAAGAAACTTGACACAAAGTTCATGTCGGGAGACTGAGGAACTCTAGAAGGAGCACTCCTAAACTAACCTCAGGTCTTTATTTATTATCACAAAGCAGGATAGTTAAAAGTTACTTATCCGACATCAGCACTAAAAAGGGGAACACAGGCTGCACGTGGTAGCTCACACCTATAATCCTAGCACTCTGAGAGGCCGAGGTGGGTGGATAGTGTGAGCTCATGGGTTTGAGACCAATCTGAGCAAAAAGCAAGATCCTGTCTCTACTAAAAATAGAAAAACTGAGGCAAAAGGATTGCTTGAGCCCAAGAGTTGGAGGTTGCCGTGAGCTATGATGCCACAGCACTCTACCCAGGGCAATAGCTTGAGATTCTGTCTCAAAAAGAATTTTTTTAAATAAAAATAAAAAGGGGAAATATAGAAAGTGTCAGACAGAATAACTCCAATTTGTTTTTCCAAAATCTCAGACCTTAAGCAAGAACTTTGCCTCTAGTATAAAGAGACCTTTGGAATCTAGAGACTCTTTACCATAACCATTAGGCCTGGTATTGCCACACCTCCCATACACATTCTCTCTTGGAGGCCACTTTTCTGATCTCCTGCACATACAAAACACACATGCCATTCTCATGATTCTTCAGGCTCTCAAATAGGAAGTGTCTTATGCTAAAGATTAGGGTTCAATTTCCCCTACAGATATGGTTTCCAATTTTTTTTAAATTTTTAAGACCCATTTTGTGGCCTAAAATATGACCTGTCCTTGAAAATGATCCATGAGATGAGCAGAAGAACATGTATTCTGTAGTTGTTGAGTGAAATATTCTGTAAATATCTATTAGGTCTTTTTGGTTTATAGGTTGAGTCCAGTGTTTCTTTGTTAATTTCCAATCTGGATGGTCTGTCTAACACTGAAAGTGTTGAGGCCTCCAACTATTATTTTATTAGGGTCTATCTCTTTCTTTAGCTCTGATAATATTTACTTTATATATTTGGGTTCTCCAGTGTTAGGTGCATATATATTTAGAATTGTTATATCTTCTTGCTGAACTGGTTCTTTAAATCATTCTATAATTAACTTTGTCTCTTTCTATAGTTTTTGTCTTGAAATCTATTTTATGTGATATAAGTGTAGCTACTTCTGCTCTTTTAAATTTTCATTTGCATCGACTATCTTTTCAATTCCTTTATTTTCAGTCTACATGTGTTTTCATAGGTTTAGTGTGTTTCTTCAAAACAACATATGGTTAGCTCTTGTTTTTTTAGTCATTCAGCCATTGTATGTCTTTTGATTGAAAGATAAATCAAATAAAAATCCTACCCTTTAACTCTACCCCCTCCAATTTTTTAACATTTTTTGTTTACAATCATATCTTTTATATAATTTATCTTTCAACAAGTGGCTGTAGTTATTTTTGATGAATTTGTCTTTTAGTCTTTCTACCCCAGAAATAAGTGGTTTACACACTGCAGTTACAGCAGTAGGGTATTCTGTATTTGTGTACTTACTGTTACTAGTAGCTTTTATACCTTCAGATTATTTCTTACTATTCATTACTATCCTTTTCTTTCTGATTGAAGAACTCTTTTTAGCATTTCTTGTAGTATAGGTCTGGTGTTCATAAAATCCCTTAGTTTTTGTTTGTCTGGGATAATCTTTATTTCTCCTTCATGTTTGAATGATATTTTTATAGGATATTATATAAGGTTAAGGTTTTTTTTTTTCCATTCATATTTTGAGTACATCATGCCACTCTCTCCTAGCCTGTAAGGTTTCCACTTCCAGTATTGGACTTCCACTGAGAAGTCTGCTGACAGATGTACTGGAGCTTCTTTATATGTTATTTCTCTTTTCTTGCTTCTGTTAGTACCTTTTCTTTATCTTTTACCTTCGATATCTTGATTATTAACTTGCTTGAGGTAGTCTTATTTGCATTGAATCTGCTTGGTGTTCTATCTCAGCTTGTACCCGAATATTGATATCAATTTGGAAAGTTCTGTTATTATTTTTTTGAATAAACTTTCTACCTCAATCTCTATCTCTTTTTTAAGGCCTGCACTTCTTAGATTTGCCCTTTTAAGGCTATTTTCTAGCTCATGTGGGCATGTTTCAATCTTTTTTGTTATTTTTTCTTTTTTCTCTTCTGACTGTGTATTTTTAAATAACCTGTCTTCAAGCTCACTACTTCTTTCTTCTACTGGTGAACTTTGCTGTTAAGAGACTGATGTATTTCTTAGTTTATCAATTGAATTTTTGAGGTTCAGAATTTCTGCTTGATTTCTTTTACTATTATTTCAAATCTTTGTTAAATTTCTCTGACTTTTTTTTTTTATTGAATGGTAACTATGTACATTAATGCACTTCTGGGGTACAGTGTGGGGTTTTCACATGCAATCCAAAATACTTCCATCAAACTGATCAACACAGCCTTCATGTCATTAAGAAGGATGGAGACTTTACGTCCTTCATGTTCACATGGATGGAGCTGGAGAATGTTCTTCTGAGCAAAGTATCACAAGAATGGAGGAAAAAGTATCCAATGTACACACCCCTATTATGAAACTAATTTATACCTTT